>PIJE02003535.1:0-31293 GCA_002895965.2 Coryphaenoides rupestris | reverse complement strand
GGGGGGGCGGGGTATTATGGTGCTCTAGAAATAAGGCTTGGCGTTTAGGAGTCAGGTTAGCGCGTTAGTGGGAAAGCATAGGCCAGCCGATAGTGCGTACATAATAAGAACTCCAGGGACCGCTGAGATGGGGAGAGAGGAGGAGCGAGAGAAGTCACGATCAGGTCTCGCTAGCAATCCCCTCCGCTGGTTTGGTGTGGTGTGTGTGTGTGGTGTGTGGTGTGTGTGTGTGTGTGTGTGTGTGTGTGGTGGCAAGAGATGAGAGAGAGAGAGAAAAGAGAGAAGAGGAGAGAGGAGAGAATGAGAGAGAAGAGAGGAAGAGGATGATGAGAGGAGAGGAGAGGAAAAAGAGAGAGAGAGAACAACTGTGCGTGTGCGTTGTGTGTTGTGTGTGTTGCTGGGTGTGTGGTTCGGTGTGTGTTGAGCACTCAGTCCCTGTCCCCCGGAGAGCTAAAGCTGTGTTTATTGTTGCGCCACTGCTCCAAACCAGTATGTTCCTTCTCTTTTTTACTGGCTGCTAGCGATTGCATAACAGACAGGATGATGAGGGTGGCAAACGAGGATCCCTTACCTGCACACACACACCACCCACACACACACACACAACACACCAAACACACACACACCACACACACACACACACACACACACACAGCACATGTACATTCCTGTACTGTGTCACCCCTTCCACAATACTCCTGGAGCGTTGCTTCTGAGGATTCCTCTGCAGCTGCCTGCTGTGGAACTCTACCTAATTTAAAAAGTAGCTTCCCACGCCTCTCTCATCTCTCTCTTCCTCACTCTCGCTTCCTCTTCTCCCCCTCTCTTTCTCTCCTTCTCGCCCTCTCTCTCGCCTCTCTCTCTTCATCCTCTCTCTCATTCCGCTGTCATCTCTCTCTCTCTATCTCTCTCTTCTCCTCTCTCTTCTCTCTCTCTCTCTCTCTCTCTCTCTCTGTTTTGTCCCTTCTTCCTTGATACCGTTCCTTGCTCCCTCCCCTCTTCTGCAGCATATGTCAGGTTCCTTGTGGTGTGTGACTCATCGCAGACCATGCACTTCGCTACCGTCAGCACATACGGCGGATAGAATAACGACATGCAACACTCACACACCACACACACGACAACACGCACACACCACACACACACTGCCACACCACACACATGCACACACACACGCAACACACACACAAACACAAGTCGCACATGCAACGTTGCAGCATACAAGTACACACACCAACACACACACACACAGGCACGACGCACGCACGCACAGACAACGCCACGCACGCCACGCACACGCATGCACGCACGCACACACAACACACACACACACAAACACACACACACACACACAGACACACAAACACAGTCTGGTGCCAAGTAAAAATGATGAAATCATTGACGAGGAGAATGTGCGTGTGTGTGTTCTGCCAGCACACACACAGCGTTGCGTCCATACCCAAATATCAGATTCAGCCAGAGCTAACGGAAGGAAATTAAAACAGATGAACACATCATTTACTTTGATTTGATTGAATGATCGTGAAGATTTAAGGTTGTTAATTCAGTGTTATTATGTTTTAAAATGGTGATGTTAATGTGAGCTCATTCTCAGACCTAGTAAATAGAGGATAGAGGATAAACGAGGAGGATAAACGGCTAATATGCAGCATCTTGCGGATTGCGCTCCTCGGGGATCAACAGCTGAAATCAGATTAAAGAGTAATTGCGCTACCGATTTTTTTCCCCCAGTAATCCATGGAAACACGTGAAAAAGCGGAAATTGATAAACTAGCAGCGCACTTAAACGTTTGATTTGACGGCGCGATAAGGTTCTCCGAGTGAGAGCCGAGTTGGAGATGGCCTCGAACCCATCGCCGAAGGTCATCGGCGAGACAATAAGCGACTTCCAAAATCGGCTTTTTGACAGAAACCAGTGTGGTGCGTGGACACAGAGACGTGTCACGGTGTTGTGAAGCCAGCCAGAAACAGTCTTCAGTCGAAACAGGCAGACAAAGCGGAAACAGGCGACGCCCTCGTGCGAGTCCAACCGCAGGATGTGTGTGTTGTGTGTGACGTGTTTAGTTATTTCGGTCCTGGACTCAGACAATGAGAGGACAGGTGGGAGAACAAGTAGCCCGCGTGGTTATCTAGCAGCGTTCGGTGTCCTCGTTCTGCTTGTTGTGTGTCGAAAGAGCGTAGGTGAGGGCATATTGGAAAAACACACGTTGTCGTGCTATTTTAATGACAAATTAGGCATATCTGGTTATTGGTTATTTACTCATTCTTGAAGTGACTAATGGACATTGCAGATGGTGACATGTCCTCGTAAGCACTTCAGTTGTTGTCCTTATATGGACTTCCATTATAACGCACACAGAAACTACAACACACACACACACACACACACACACACACCACCCACACATGCAAATGCCGCACACACACACACACATACACTACACACACACACACACACACACACACAGGGTGCACAGACTGTATTGTTTGTTGAATTGAGTTTTGGATACAAAAATAGCTTCTGTTCGACACAGTAATTATTCTCTCTCGTATTAATTATGTATGCAAGTCTGTTCATTGGCCAACGCCGATCATCTTCGAAAGCACCCAACGCTCACAACCACATATGGCAAATAAATTACTTGGAAATGTTGCTTGAAATACCTCCAACTCATCCTGACAATACATTTTGTCTTCGTTGTTTTAATTTTTTGTTTTGACTCACGAACCTCCCCATACATCAATGTGGCCGCAGCCTAAAGTCAACGGCGCCGCCTTCGGTTTAATAATCCCATACCACATTTTCATATCTTTTAAAATTTACTTTACTTGGGTGGGTTTTTGTGGATTTCTTTTTTGAAATCGAATCCACCCTCGACACACAAAAGGGCCTCGACAAATACCTGCTCTCTTATCTCTGAAACTCTTCACAGAGATTCTGCCCCGGGAATATTCGTTGGGGGGGTTTAATCAATGCCACTCTCCTCCCAAAGAACGTAAACAGATGTGAGGCCATCCTCTAGTGCACTCACAGCTACTATGAGCCGCTTTATTCTTCTTTTTTTAACGCTTCAGGACTATTTTTATATCGCTCATTCATATGTAAACGCTCCCTCTTGAACCCACTTTTAGCTGCAGTATAAACTCCAGTCCAGAATAAATCACGTTGACTTTCCTTCTTTCTTTTTTTGCTTGCTCAGCAAACCAATGGATTTTTGTTTCTTGCTCATCATTCATCCAGTTTGCTTTGCAAAGATCACGTACTGTCCACTCCTGACACCTCGCGATAACCACCTCCCCGATGAACTTTGGTGTGCGCACGCACACACACACACACACACACACACACGCGCACACACGGCACACACACACATCACACGGCGACAACCCACACACAACCACACACACACACACACACACACACACACACCACACACACACGCACACGACCACACACACACACAACACAAATCACTGCTGCACGGCGGCTAAACCTGGTCACATTAAACTGACATGAATGGATATGAGAGTGCCCAACTTGGATTCACGACCCACAAGAAGGATCCACCAATTCCCTCCTTTTTTTACATTATGTCGGGAAGGGTTGTTTACCACCAAAAAGGTTCCGCAATCTCAGCCATGCTGCAGTGGCGGCAAAGTACGGTTTCAGAGAGGACGAGGGAGACGGAATCTCCGGCGCACCACACCAACTCCCCCAATCCTATCCCCTGGCCACCACAGATCCCTGACCTCCTAAACACTTGCAAACACGCCCACTTTAGCTTATCACTTGTCGGGCCCTATATACTATACATTACTCACAGAGGGCATCTGGCCTTTACAGTAATATCACTGACACACACATTCATAGAGGAAGACAAATAAATAATACAAATAAAACCCAAGAGGATTGATGTGGGAGTATTTTAAAACCTGGGGTGCGTTTGACGTGTTAGTGTCTGCTGGAAGAAAGAAAAAAAAACCAGAATGAATACACTCTTCCCATTCTGGGTAGAAAATAATATTTACCACTCTCTACAACCATGACTTTTCCCCCCCAAGAAATAGCTGATGAGGGGAAACACATATTCGGCGGGGAGGACAATTTTCTGTGCCCACAATTTATGTCCGAAGCCGGGGCCCACAAGCCGTCAACCGCGGAGCCCGGCGGTTCGGTGTTTGCTAGCTAGCCGATATCGTCTCCTAAGAACGACACCTTTCTCGCTCTCCATCTCACCGATCCCCTCTCTGTCAATTTTGCGCTGTTCCAACGGCACGGCGATTACTTTCTTATCTTTACGATGCACGAGGAGACCATGCTGTGCCAAATTTATTTCATAATTTGTTTTTTATTCTCTGCATATTTGTCACGCCGTATAGACTGCCACAGGGCCTCCTCTTTCCTCGCTCCTCCTCCTTCCTCCTCCTCCTTCTCCTCCTCAGGAGCTGCTGTGTGGACTGTGTTGCAGTGGCTCTGTGGCGGACCCAGCATCAGCACTGGAACGCTCATGAGGACTGTTAGTGATGAATCCTGGCACGTGCGTCTGTCTGTCTGCCTGCCTCTGCTGCACACTATGAAACAGTCCACCCCTGGGCTGGATAGGTCTGCCAGTTTGTGTGCTGTGTGCGTGTAGTCTGTGTGTGGTGAGTGTGTGTGTGTGTGTGTGTGTTGTGCCTGTATGTGATGCATGTGTGTGTGTGTGTGTGTGTGCTGTGTGTGTGTGGTGTGTGTTCAGCTGTATGTGTGCTGGTGGTGGTATGTTGTGTCATGTGTGGTGCAGTTTGTGATGCACGTGGTGTGTGTGTGTGTTTGTAGTTTTGTGGTCTGTGTGTGTGTTGTGTGTATGTGTGTGTGTGTGGTGCTGTGTGTGTATGTGTGTGGCGTAGTGTGTATGTGCGGATGCTGATGCATGTGTGTGTAGTATAATGCCACGTTGTGTCGCGTGTATTGTGAATGCACGTGTGTGTTGTGTGTCGTGTGTGTGTGAACTTGTGTGTGTTGTGTGCCTTGATTGACCCAGGGTATATAAATTGGTCCCACGACTGTATGATAATTTTGTGTCCTGTTTCCAGTCCGTATGGCTGCATAGCGACTGGGATTGCGAAACATCTTGGCCAATGTGGGATAAGCTAATGGCGTATAAAAACAAAGCTCATGAATTCAAACTAATATGAACTAATGAAATACCGACTCACAGTTTTTGATAAAAAACTGACTCGGGAGTCATGCCTTATCGTGTCCTACAGCATCATTATTGTAATAAAAAACAACTGATATTCATCGACTATTCCCCATGAAACATACTATTTATCGCACACATCTTGGCTTTGATAAAACGCATGAGGCTGCCAGCGCAACGATGTTCAACATGACTTTTTACCCTCGTAATCCTCGCTCCGGTGGTCTGCAGTATTATTTCATGATAATAGATTAACCAGCCACTCGAGAAGACCATTAGATCATTGACTGCGGAAAGCGGGAGCATAAACCTCCTATCTAGTTATATCAACCCCCGTGAAATATGATCCATAGCCGACCCTGCCGAAGCCAGACATCCTGATCCAGATACAGACGGATGGACCGGGCTAGCCCGCCTGTTAGCTTAATGATTGCTTTAAGAACATGGAGCTTCGCCGCGCCATCGTCTTTTGGAGGATCTCTAAAAAAGAGAGAATTTCCCCCGCAAATCTCGTTTCAAGCCCCATTCACCCCCATAATCTCGGTGGCGTTTTGCCCCGATTTAAGCCCTCCCATAAGTACGTCATGTCGGGCATTTTTATATTTTCTGACTCTGTCTAAATGCTGCCCAGAAGCTGCTATTGGATTCCTACACATGGTCACCCCGGTGCCAATTATTACTTCTAAAGCATAAAAACCAGTTCAGGGGAAGAGGTGGCTAGGCTGTGTGTTGTGCATTTGTTGTTGTGCTGTATTGTGGTGTATGTGTATTGCACATGTGTGTGTGTGTGTGTGTGGTGTAGTGTGTGTTGTGTGTGTGTGTTGTGTTGTTGTGCTCATCTCTCCTGTCATTTGCAGTTGTTTAATGTTATGTGTTATGCATGTAAGTATGACTGTTCCGGGATCGTGGTCCCTTTAACTAATCTGTGTGTGTGATGACGTAGAGCCCCATGCTTGTTTTGGTTACGGGACAGCGCCATTTTGAGAGTTCCGTTTTTTCCTATTCAAATTAAACTCAACGTGAGACATTGTCTCTTGCTTTTTAATGCAATTTCCACAATTGTATGATATTGTAGAGGTATCATAGTGTTATATTATGATCATAGAGTGTATAATAAAGATGATTGTATGATATTGTAGAGCTCGACCAGGTGTTGGAGTCATCAGCGATACAGCGCCCCCCGTGGTCACACTATGAACTGCATCCGTTTGCAGGAAATCACGTGTGCGGATGACTTTGTGTGTGCGTGCGTGTGTGTGTGTGTGTGTGTGTGTGTGTGTGTGTGTGTGTGTGTGTCTCACTACTCCGAAAACGAAAGTAAAGAATCGAAGGGGAAACCACGACGTCGTGCTGCAGTAATATAGTGATAGGCTTACTATAGCGATAATAATATAATTTAGTGATACTATAGCGACCATACAGTGATGATATAGTGATACTATAGTGATAATAATATAAAATAGTGATAATATAATAGTGGATCAGGATCTCTACCAGACGTCGCGGCTATGGGCAGCATCGAAACTATTTCCACACTCTTGGTTCTTCTGATGTCGTGCTGTATTACAGGTAGGTCTATAACACTATTATTATTATCATTATTATTATTATTATCATTATTATTAGTATTATCATTATTATTATTACTATCATTATTAGGGAGTATCCGGTCCGATACTGTGCTCGTGTAGGCCTACTCGTTCTCGTTAAACTACTCCGAGACAACCGCACCGATACCACTTTGGCAACGCAACGTTAACTTTGTAATATTCTTAGCCAAGGAATATATAAATGAAAGAGATGCGACCGAGTTACCGAGTATCAGCAAGTACCCAAATGTAAGTACTTGTACTTGTACTCGGTCTGAAAAAAAGTGGTATCGGTGCATCCCTAAATTAGTATTATTATTATTATTATTATTATTATTATTACTATCATTATTATTATTATAATCATTCTTCTTCTTCTTATTATTATTATTATTATCGTTATTATTATTATCATTATTATTATTATCGTTATTATTCCTATCATTATTATTAGTGGTAGCATTATTATCATTATTATTATTATTATCATTATTATTATTATTATCATTATCAGCATTATTATTATAATTATTATTATTATATTATTATCATTATCAGCATTATTATTATTACTATTATCGTTATCATTATTATCGTTATTATTTATCATCATTATTATTACTGTATTATTATTATTATTATTATTATTATTATTATTGTATATCGTATTAAGTGGTCGACGTTTCAGATACAATACTGTATAGTCCAGTACTCAGACCAGTGTTTGTCTTTAGAACCACTGGTCTGTAAGGTTGCCTTTAAGACACAAACTACTGTTCAATAAAAAGTATATCACCGGTGACATTCCTTAACCAGTCCAGTCCAAATCACAGTTTATTCCAGTATTCTTTATATAAGGTTATATAGAGCTTCTTGTCCAACTTCAGATGTGGCGCTATGACGTAAATTATAGACATATATGATGTATTACTATAGAGTATATGATACTATGATATATTATGATATATAATCACAATCAGCTTCATTGCCTTAGTTTTTACAAACAAGGAATGTGCTTTTGTGAAATTGGTGCGTAACATTGAACATTAAACAGTACATAATAATATACAACTTGGAAAAAATTCTACCAATTCTAAATATATATCCAAAATATATGAACAAATAAGCAATTAAAAAGTGCAATTATCTGGGATGAATGGCTGTGTCTCTGTGTGTCTGGGGGTCTCAGCAAGCCGTGGAGGCAGCTGCCCCCCGTTGGAGTGCTGGTTCGTCCGGGAGAAACCCGGGGAGGGCCTGAGGCATGAGAGGTCCATGCTTCACGTCCAGACGCCGGCAGAAGCCTCCTCCTCATCCTCCTCCTCCTCGTCCTCCTCCGAGGACAGAGTCTATCAGATCACCGGTGAGTGTGACTAGAGAGACAGTAGTTCATAGATGTTGGACAGTGTGTGTGTGTATGTGTGTGTGTGTGTGCGTGCGTGTGTGTGTGTGTTGTCTATATGCGTCAGGTCAACCATGAGCCCTGAGAATAACATTCCATCCATTTCTCCATCTCTCCCTCCATCCCTCCTCTCCCCTCCGTCACGCCTCCTCCACCTTCGCCTCCGCCTCCGCCTCCGCCTCCATGCAGATGGCTCTGCCTCTCTGTGCCACCCCTCTCTCCACCCTCCCCAGGGCTCCCTGGAGAAGCCCCAGTGTAAGCTCCACTCCTTCCTCCCCCAGCCGGCCGATGTCCAATGGGCCGCCTCGCTCACGGAATCAGCCCGCAGCCCCGCCCACCTGCAGGCTGAGTGGCTCTCGGCTGCCATCCTGGGTCTGAACCGGGAGCTGGTTCTCTCCACGGTGACCCGCGGGGCCACGCCCACCGGCCCGTCGAATGGTACGGGTGCAATGATTCGTTTTCTATGGATTCATCTCTTGATTACTCTCGCGATGAATCGACTCATCTCACAAACATTGTTCTTCATTTTCATCCACAAATGCATACAACTAATTCAGGTGGCTTTTCTTTTGATTGAGAGTAAAAGATTAAGAAAGTTTAAGTTTAAGATTAAGAAAATTGATCACAATCAATTATTACATATATATATGACGTTCCCTACACAAAGACATCTGCTTAACATAATGGCAGATATATTTAACCCTCTCTCGTCTCTTCTTTCTTTGTCTCTCTGTCACTCTCTCTCTCATTGTGTCATCTCTCTCTCTCTATCTCTCTCTCTCTCTCTCTCTCTCTCTCTCTCTCTCTCATTGTGTCATCACTATCTCTCTCTCCTGTCTTCTCCGTCTCTGTAGTGGTACTGAGCGTGCTCAGTAAGACCGTCTCAGTGCGGTTCAGACTGGGCGAACCGGTCCTGTTGGACTGCCAGTTCTGGGTGGACCCCTCATCACCGCTGTCTGACGCAGGCTTCGCCGTGGACTGGCGCTACCAGTTCCGGGGGAAGGGCCACTTGGTGCTGGCCTACGACGGTAAATCAGACCGCCTGGCCAGTGGCCAGCAGCAAGGAGCCACGCTGGACTTTGCCAGCCTGCATGAGACAGGAAACGCGTCACTGATCCTGCAGGAAGTCAAAGTGCAACACTCGGGGACCTACATCTGCACAGTGCACCTGCCCTACCTGCTGGCCCAGGTGTCTGTGGAGCTGGAGATCGTAGGTGAGGACATGAGCTCTGATGATGTCATAGAGCTGGAGGTCGTAGGTCAGAACGTGAGCAGACGGCTTCAGGTCTTTGTGACACAGACTGATGAAGCAATGTAACGTGTGTTCTCCCTGCAGGGCCACCCTCCATCTCCCTCAGCCCCACTTCTCTGCCCCTCGCCGTCCCCGGCCAGGTGCTCAGCGTCCAGTGTGAGGCGTCCGGCTTCGCCCCCCTGTCCCTGGAGCTGAGCTGGGAGTTCAAGAGGGCAGACGGAGCCATTGAGGCCCTGGGGCAGGGCAGCCTGTCTGGCCACCGGGAGGCCTGGGACGGCACCTTCACCCAAAGCAGCCATCTGGAGCTGGACACCAGCACCCTGGGCAGGGGAGGAGAGCTGGTGTGTGTGGCCCAGCACCAAGCGGGGACCAGGCGCTCCAGGGTCACCTTGGAGATCATAGGTGAGAGACGAGATGAACGCTCCGGTCTGAGCTACCTTCACTGTCGATCGGAATGAACATGCCTGTAGGAATGAGTATGCCTGTAGGAACACACCTGTAGTAACATACCTGCAGGAATACTATTGCAGTAGTCAAGCTTGTGTCAACCTAAACGCATGTACACAACTACAGTCGAATGGGCCGGGAAGTTCCAAGTCTGGAGTTAATCTTGGAGTCAAAAGGGGCAGACTGGTGTGCATGCTGGACTGAACTGTGGTGTGTTTCGTCTGTTGAATGTATCTCAGGGTTCAGCACACCCACCCTCGAAGACTCCATGGCGATGGTTGGCATGGCGATGGTGCTCTACGGAATCATCAAACTGGCATCCTGGAACATCGCAGGTACTGTACCATCTCGTAGTAGTACTATTGTACCATATCGTAGGAGTACTGCTACTGTACCATATCATAGTAGTACTACTGTACCATATAGTAGTAGTACTACTGTATTTTCTGTATTTTTTATAACCCTACTTAACTAATTTTGTGTTTGGCTCCACAGGTTCGGATGAGGTCATACCAAAGCAGGTAAGGTTATGTCACAGGGCGTTCTCAAGTACACATAGCCACACCTATAAGAAACCCATTCAAGCCACACCTACAAGCCACACCCTCAAGCAGTGATTCTAACCACCATCTTCTTCTGCCAACAGAAAGACCAATGAACAGGAAGGGCGAGCATCACTGTGGAAATGCTTCAGCTTCTTCTTTGACTTTCAGTGTGTGGATGTAGTCTGGGGGATCAGCCAGTTGGCGCACTGTCTTTAGTATGTGTGAGATGTCAATATTTTGTGTGATGATCACGTTGTTAATTCTGGACTAGCCTCTGTGCACGGCACTGTAGTTACTTAAAATAACAGAACTGAACAGAACAGAACTGGGAAAAACATTAGCGATATTTAATTGATATTTAATAATGACATGTTTTGCAGGGATCAGAATCTGAATATTTACATCCCCATGAAGATATCTCTGACTTGTGTAGCTTGTGATATATCAATGGAAAAAAAATTCGGATAAAAAACTAATCATTCAAGTTTATTAAAGCGACCAACTCTAGTTCCCCTTTTAGCCTGCAATCAGATGGTGTGTGTCTTGTGTCGTAAAAAGTTTAAAAGGTTTTCATTGTTTTTTCATTGTCGATTTTCTGGATTAAAATTTAAATAAACAGTCTAAATTCTTCTTCTTCTTCTTCTTCTTTATTATTATTATAATTATTGTTATTGTTATTATAATTATAGTAATTGTAATTATTGTTATTATAATTATAGTAATTGTAATTATTGTTATTATAATTATTGTTATAGTTATTATATAATTATAATTATATAATAATAATTATTATTATTATTAGTATTGTTACGTTCATATACAAGTGGACCTTAAAACGATCCCAACGCGCGACAGAGCAGAGAGGCCATCGAGCCAATCGGCGGCCTCGTAACTAGAAACCGCTTCGCCGCCGACCAATCAGGGCCGTCGCCATTCAAGCCACGGGCACGAGTACTGTCGGTGTGCGAGCCGTAGCCTAGTGCTGAGGAGCGCTCGCTAGCTGCTCGTTGTTTTGGTTAGCACCGCTCCCCCCGGAGGACCCCCCCCCCCCCCCGGACCCAGGACCCCCCGCACCCAGGACCCCCCGCAGGACCCCCGGAGCCGCTAGTCTCAAACCCGCCCCGGTGTTTACCCGCTCTCCGGTTAGCTCATGCTAATGCTAAGGCTAATGCTAGCTAGCGGCTAGTTGTTGTTGTTGTTTTTGTTGTTGTTGTTGTTGCTCAGCCGGTGCAACGCGTTGACACGTTGCCGCCGTTTTAATGTGCCGCTAACACCACATTAAGAGAGTTGTGCGTAAGTATACTCGTTTAAATATACTGTGTGAGTGAGTGTGTGTGTGTGTGTTTGTGTGTGTCTGTCTGTCTGTCTGTCTGTGTGTGTGTCGCCCCGCAGGATGAAGTTGTGTATTCATCCTCTCTACATACATGATGTTTGTGTGTTTCAACCAAACGACTTTGCCACAACAGGGAAACGTTCGCGAAAGTGAAATAAACGTCAAAGTGAATCAAAAACCATAGCAAAGTCACTTCCTGTTCCTGTAGTAGCAGGGTAAAGTAACTTCCGGTTCCTGTAGTAGCAGGGTAAAGTAACTTCCTGTTCCTGTAGTAGCAGGGCAAAGTAACTCCCTGTTCCTGTAGTAGCAGGGTAAAGTAACTCCCTGTTCCTGTAGTAGCAGGGTAAAGTAACTCCCTGTTCCTGTAGTAGCAGGGTAAAGTAACTCCCTGTTCCTGTAGTAGCAGGGCAAAGTAACTCCCTGTTCCTGTAGTAGCAGGGTAAAGTAACTCCCTGTTCCTGTAGTAGCAGGGTAAAGTAACTCCCTGTTCCTGTAGTAGCAGGGTAAAGTAACTCCCTGTTCCTGTAGTAGCAGGGTAAAGTAACTCCCTGTTCCTGTAGTAGCAGGGTAAAGTAACTCCCTGTTCCTGTAGTAGCAGGGTAAAGTAACTTCCTGTTCTGTATACATTTACATTGACAGAGGCTTTTATCCAAAGTGACTTATAAAGAGTGCATTAGTTGAAGGAGAGACAGCAATATATCACTGTGGTGCATAAAGATAAGAATAGAGCAGGTTTAGAGCATTCATAGTAACAAGGCTAATAGAATGTTTCACAATTGCTAGGTAGCCTGTATAATAGCTGGGATAAGAACATATAATATATATACAGTATAACATATCATAATAGCTGGGATAAGAGCAGAAGTGCCATTCTGAGTGCAGTATCAACATCTAAGAACATACAATATGCTAAACACTACACCGACGGTGGTGTCAACCATGCAAGGTAACAACCAACACATCAGGAGCAGTTAGGGTTAGGTGGTGTCTTGCTCAGGGACACCTCGACACTTAGCTAGGAGGATCCCGGGGATTGAACCATCTCTGACCTCTTGAGCCCCTTAATGATGCCAATATGTACAAACACTTACTCGTAGGCTACAGTCGGAGTTGGAATGCCTTCCTAACAGCATATGCCCGGCTTTAATTAGTGTCCCGTGTCCCCTGAGCGCAGGATGGCCGTCGCCCCCGCCTCCGTGGCCGAGAACATCATCATCCTGGACGACGACGACGAAGACGACGACGGCGGTGGTCCGCAGCCCTCGCACACCGCCGCCGCCGCCAACATCACTTCCTCCTCCCGCCGCCGCGGCGCTAACCACGCCACGCCACTCAAAGCCGAGGTGCTGCCAGCCACCCACATCACCGCTTCGCCGTTCTCCTCAGCCAAGAAGGAGGGCCGTGTGCTGCAGGTGGAGAACCAGCGGCTGTTCGACGAGGTGAGGTGGGGGGTGGGTGTACCAATATGTGAGGTCTTTAATAGTATATACTAATACTACACCCATATTAGTAGGTCTGTATCAGTCTCTCGTAATGAACTAATGTATACATTTAGGGCATTTGTCAGACGCTTTTACCCAAAGCGACTTACAAAGAGTACATTTGTTGAAGGAGACGGTAATATATCACTGTGGTACATAAAGATAAGAATAGAGCAGGTTTCAAGCATTCATAATTGCAAGGTTAATAGAACCAGTTTCATAATTGCTAGGTTGCCCGCATAATAGCTGGGACAAGATCTCTGTAATATATATAATGTCACGTAACAATCCCTTTTCATATACGGCATTTAAGTGCCTAATGGCTTGGCATTCCCAGAAGTAGATCTGTAGGGTACATCGTGAGACTGAGAAGGTGTGGTCTCTCCCCCCCCCGTAGTTTGTGGCCTACTGCTCGGCGCTGACCCGGGACTGCCCCGAGGTGCTGACCTTCCTGCTCACCAAGCACTCCAAGGCCTCGCCGCCCTTCCTGGCCTCGGTGGAGTTCCGCAACGCGCTGGGCCGCTGCCTGACGCACGCCCAGGCCAACCGCGCCAAGGCCTTCGTCTACATCAACGAGATGTGCACGCTGCTGCGGCAGCACTCCAGCAAGCGGAGGCTCAGCCTGCTCGCGCCCACCGCCGGCGCCGACTCCACGGGTAAGAGGAGGAGGAGGAGGAGGAAGGAGGAGATGAAGGTGGAAGGAGGTGTGGTGCAGGGCAATGGGCTGGCGGCGTCGGGAGAGGAGCTACCGTCCACCTCGGGGGTTCAGGAGGAGCAGCAACGGGGAGGAGCAGAGGAGGAGGAGCAGGAGAAGAAGGGGAGGGCGTCCAAGCGGCAGGTGAGTTGGACAGGAAGCTCTGGGTGTCCTTCACGTCCAGTCTTGACCAAGCGAGCCGAACATTCAAAAGAACTTCACTCCTTATGTCAGCAATACTTTGTAGACAAACTGGTTTTATTATAATAAATGTAAACATTCTAATGTTCCGTGAGTTAAGAGCAGTGCGGCCTCCATGGAGACAGGGAAGTCTGATCAAAATAAATCACGCCCACCCCACATTTCTGACCAATCACACGCAGTGTTCACATTGCCGTCCTCTGCGGATATTTCTCCAACATTAGTCAATCTTGGAGGTGTTTGCGTTTGTTTCTTTTGGGGGAGGAAACTCTCCCAAGCAGGGTGAAGGAAGCCGTGCTCCTCTCAGATAGCCTGCCTGGAGAACCTGCTGAAGCTGTGTTCCTCTGAGATAGCCTGCCTGGAGAACCTGCTGAAGCTGTGTTCCTCTCAGATAGCCTGCCTGGAGAACCTGCTGAAGCTGTGCTCCTCTCAGATAGCCTGCCTCGAGAACCTGCTGAAGCTATGCTCCTCTCAGATAGCCTGCCTGGAGAACCTGCTGAAGCCATGCTCCTCTCAGATAGCCTGCCTGGAGAACCTGCTGAAGCCATGCTCCTCTCAGATAGCCTGCCTGGAGAACCTGCTGAAGCTGTGTTCCTCTCAGATAGCCTGCCTGGAGAACCTGCTGAAGCTGTGCTCCTCTCAGATAGCCTGCCTGGAGAACCTGCTGAAGCTATGCTCCTCTCAGATAGCCTGCCTGGAGAACCTGCTGAAGCCATGCTCCTCTCAGATAGCCTGCCTGGAGAACCTGCTGAAGCCGTGCTCCTCTCAGATAGCCTGCCTGGAGAACCTGCTGAAGCCGTGCTCCTCTCAGATAGCCTGCCTGGAGAACCTGCTGAAGCTGTGCTCCTCTCAGATAGCCTGCCTGGAGAACCTGCTGAAGCCGTGCTCCTCTCAGATAGCCTGCCTGGAGAACCTGCTGAAGCTGTGCTCCTCTCAGATAGCCTGCCTGGAGAACCTGCTGAAGCTGTGCTCCTCTCAGATAGCCTGCCTGGAGAACCTGCTGAAGCTGTGTTCCTATGCTCCTCTCAGATAGCCTGCCTGGAGAACCTGCTGAAGCTGTGTTCCTGTGCTCCTCTCAGATAGCCTGCCTGGAGAACCTGCTGAAGCTGTGCTCCTCTCAGATAGCCTGCCTGGAGAACCTGCTGAAGCTATGCTCCTCTCAGATAGCCTGCCTGGAGAACCTGTTGAAGCCATGCTCCTCTCAGATAGCCTGCCTGGAGAACCTGCTGAAGCCGTGCTCCTCTCAGATAGCCTGCCTGGAGAACCTGCTGAAGCCGTGCTCCTCTCAGATAGCCTGCCTGGAGAACCTGCTGAAGCTGTGCTCCTCTCAGATAGCCTGCCTGGAGAACCTGCTGAAGCTGTGCTCCTCTCAGATAGCCTGCCTGGAGAACCTGCTGAAGCTGTGCTCCTATGCTCCTCTCAGATAGCCTGCCTGGAGAACCTGCTGAAGCTGTGTTCCTGTGCTCCTCTCAGATAGCCTACCTGGAGAACCTGCTGAAGGTGTACGATGATGAGATCCGCCGACTTCAGGAGAAGGAGATGAGCCTGAATGACCTGGAAGCGGAGGATTCCGGGTACATCCAGGAGGACAAGCTCAAACGCAAGGTGAGCAGCGTGTATATGTGTCACTGTTGGGCGTTCCCTGAAGACAGGCTGTTCAGTAACATCTGTAATCTTGTTTAGTTTTTTACTCCTTTCCCTCTCTTCTCGTCACCCCCCCTCCTCCTCCTCCTCCTCCCCCTCCCCCTCCTCCCTCAGATGATGAAGATCTACAACAAGCTGTGTGAGCTGAAGGGCTGCAGCAACTTCACGGGCCGTGTGATCGAGCAGCGGCTCAGCTACAGTGGCACGCGCTACCCCGAGATCAACAAGAAGGTGGCTTCAACCCCCCGCGACCCCCCCCCCCCCCCCCCCACCAGACCACCCTCTAGTGATGTCACATGTGGGAATGTCCGCCCAGATACAGGGCTTCCCGTACACGGGACTTATTTGCAAGATCAATGTTTTTGTCATGAATAGTTTCTGATTTCAGTGTGTCTTGTGTGTCAGTGTGTCTTGTCACCCCCAGGTCTGTCTGACCTGGGGGTGTGTCTGTCTGTCTGACCTGGGGGTGTGTCTTGTCTGTCTGACCTGGGGGTGTGTCTTGTCTGTCTGACCTGGGGGTGTGTCTTGTCTGTCTGACCTGGGGGTGTGTCTTGTCTGTCCGACCTGGGGGTGTGTCTTGTCTGTCTGACGTGTGTGTGTGTGCCCCCCCCCCCCCCCCAGATAGAGCGTTTCATCAACAGCCCCGAGGCCCAGCGGAACCCCCCTGACTACCCGGACATCCGGCAACAGGTGCAGCGGGCCAACCAGCGCCACGGCCTGGGTCTGAGCAGCCGCCAGCTGGGCCAGATCGCCCAGGAGGCGTTCCGCGAGACGGGCAGCCGCCTGCAGGAGAGACGGCACCTCGACCTCGTCTACAACTTCGGATCTCACCTGACCGACCGCTACAGCGCCAGTCAGTTGGACCTTCATGATTAGTATTACTATTAGTATTAGTATTGGTGCTATTGTTATTGTTATTGGAGGCGGCAGCAGCTCAGGAGGTAAGAGCGGTTGTCTGGCAACAGGAGGGTCGCTGGTTCGATCCCCGGGCTCCGCCTCCTCGCTAAGTGTGGAGGTGTCCCTGAGCAAGACACCACCTAACCCTACCTGCTCCTCCTAGCTAAGTGTGGAGGTGTCCCTGAGCAAGACACCATCTAACCCTACCTGCTCCCCCTCCTAGCTAAGTGTGGAGGTGTCACTGAGCAAGACGCCACCTAACCCTACCTGCTCCCCCTCCTAGCTAAGTGTGGAGGTGTCCCTGAGCAAGACACCACCTAACCCTACCTGCTCCTCCTAGCTAAGTGTGGAGGTGTCCCTGAGCAAGACACCACCTAACCCTACCTGCTCCCCTCCTAGCTAAGTGTGGAGGTGTCCCTGAGCAAGACACCACCTAACCCTACCTGCTCCCCCTCCTAGCTAAGTGTGGAGGTGTCCCTGAGCAAGACACCACCTAACCCTACCTGCTCCTCCTAGCTAAGTGTGGAGGTGTCCCTGAGCAAGACACCACCTAACCCTACCTGCTCCCCCTCCTAGCTAAGTGTGGAGGTGTCCCTTAGCAAGACACCACCTAACCCTACCTGCTCCTCCTAGCTAAGTGTGGAGGTGTCCCTGAGCAAGACACCACCTAACCCTACCTGCTCCTCTTAGCTAAGTGTGGAGGTGTCCCTGAGCAAGACACCACCTAACCCTACCTGCTCCCCCTCCTAGCTAAGTGTGGAGGTGTCCCTGAGCAAGACACCACCTAACCCTACCTGCTCCCCCTCCTAGCTAGGTGTGGAGGTGTCCCTGAGCAAGACGCCACCTAACCCTACCTGCTCCCCCTCCTAGATAAGTGTGGAGGTGTCCCTGAGCAAGACGCCACCTAACCCTACCTGCTCCCCTCCTAGATAAGTGTGGAGGTGTCCCTGAGCAAGACACCACCTAACCCTACCTGCTCCTCCTAGCTAAGTGTGGAGGTGTCCCTGAGCAAGACACCACCTAACCCTACCTGCTCCTCCTAGCTAAGTGTGGAGGTGTCCCTGAGCAAGACACCACCTAACCCCACCTGCTCCTCCTAGCTACGTGTGGAGGTGTCCCTGAGCAAGACACCACCTAACCCTACCTACTCCCCCTCCTAGCTAAGTGTGGAGGTGTCCCTGAGCAAGACACCACCTAACCCTACCTGCTCCCCCTCCTAGCTAAGTGTGGAGGTGTCCCTGAGCAAGACACCACCTAACCCTACCTGCTCCTCCTAGCTAAGTGTGGAGGTGTCCCTGAGCAAGACACCACCTAACCCCACCTGCTCCTCCTAGCTAAGTGTGGAGGTGTCCCTGAGCAAGACACCACCTAACCCTACCTGCTCCCCCTCCTAGCTAAGTGTGGAGGTGTCCCTGAGCAAGACACCACCTAACCCTACCTGCTCCCCCTCCTAGCTACGTGTGGAGGTGTCCCTGAGCAAGACACCACCTAACCCTACCTGCTCCTCCTAGCTAAGTGTGGAGGTGTCCCTGAGCAAGACACCACCTAACCCTACCTGCTCCTCCTAGCTAAGTGTGGAGGTGTCCCTGAGCAAGACACCACCTAACCCTACCTGCTCCTCCTTAGCTAAGTGTGGAGGTGTCCCTGAGCAAGACACCACCTAACCCTACCTGCTCCTCCTAGCTAAGTGTGGAGATGTCCCTGAGCAAGACACCACCTAACCCTACCTGCTCCCCCTAGCTAAGTGTGGAGGTGTCCCTGAGCAAGACGCCACCTAACCCTACCTGCTCCCCTAGCTAAGTGTGGAGGTGTCCCTGAGCAAGACGCCACCTAACCCTACCTGCTCCCCCTCCTAGCTAAGTGTGGAGGTGTCCCTGAGCAAGACACCACCTAACCCCACCTGCTCCCCCCAGCTAACTCACACTCCTACCTCTCTCTTCTTCTCCTCCTCCTTCTCCCCCCCCCCCCCCCCCCCCCCCCCCCCAGCCCGGGACCCGGCCCTCAGCGACCCCTCCCTGCTCCGGAAGCTGAGGGGCAACAGGGAGGTGGCCCTCAGCAACCTGGAGGAGGTGATTTCCAAGTACTCCAACCACCAGGAGGACACGGAGGAGCAGGAGAGGAGCAGGAGGCTGGACAAGGAGCGGCAGGGGAAGGAGGTACCAGCGCCTCCTTCTGGGACACACCGTCGAACACACGACATCCCAAACATGATCCTAGACTGCTCTTCTACTCATACCTCTACTTGTACTTCTACATATACTTCATATACTTAATAATAAAACCATCATCAAGTTTGACTATAGTGACCGCCCAGCTCCTGGTGACTGACTTGTTCTGTGTGGTTCTACTGCTCCCCAGAAAGAGAAAAATGGAGACGAAGCTAAACAGAACGGCGAGCAGCAGGAGGAGGAGGAGGGAGGATGAGGAGGAGCAGCAGCAGGAGGAGGAGGAGGAGGAGGAGGAGGAGGAGGAGAGGAAGAAGACGAATCTGAGCCTGACATCGAGGAGGAGATCCTGGCCAGCGAGCGGCATGCAGGACCAGGTGAGCTCCTCAGCTAACCTGGTTATCCACCTGGTTAGGATGCTGGCGCTCGCTGAGGCTACATCAGTACCGCCAGCAAGCCAGAGCAGAGAGAAACGCGGAAGATTTCAAAAACATGTGACCGGTCGGAGGCGGAGCCGGGAGTGCTGACAAAGCTGTGGTTTTTGTACTCCTCAGCAGAACGACGAGGAAGAGGAGAACGGAGACGGAGGGCAGACCATCGCCAACGGCAACAGTTGTGTGGTGGGCAGCGAGGGGGGGGATGCTGAGGCGAAGGCACGCCTCCAGCCGCTGTCGGACAGCGACGTGACGGACCTGTCCCCGCTCTCCCAGCAACACCCCTCCCCCTCGGACAGCCCCAGCCAATCACAGCCCCCGGAACCCCCCCGCTGCGGCTCGTCCAATGGCAACGCTGGCGAGCTGACGAGGGTGGCGGCGGTGGGCGGCCGCGTCGTCCAATTGGGCGTCGGTGGTCCTCGTGAGCGCCGGCAAGCCCCCCGGGGACGCGGCCGACCTGTCGCCCCCCGCCGCCTACAGCGTCTCCCTGCCCCCCGTCGCCCGCTGCCGTCCCGGACCAATCAGGACTCGTCCACGGCCACATGTGACCTGCTGTCGGCCAACGGCAAATCCTCCCGCTGGCGCTGGGAGTCAACAGGGGAGGAAGAGGAGACGGGAGGAAGAGCAGTCGTCGACGAAGGCCCTGAGCCACAGCATCGTCCCCGACAGGTGAGGGCTCGCCTGGCCTCTTCTTCATCGTCACGGGCCACACCCCCGCGAGCGCCGAGCACCTTCTGACCCGCTGACCTTTTTGACCTCCTCATCCAGTGAGCTGGACCTGACCATGGACATGGGCCTGGTGCTGACCACGCCCCCCCGGCCGTCGGCGGGCTCCAGACCAGACACCCCCGTCCACGACCTGGTCTCCAGCTCCCAGGCCACGCCCCCGCCCAAGAAAAACAAGGCAGGTCCCCCGCGGTCCGGACCGGAGCCTCAAGCTCCACCGAGCGGTCCAGATCCACTCCGGGGGTTAGGGGGACCGCTTGGGCCCAGTTGCTGCCAAGTTATAACTACTAACGATATATTTATGTACTATGTTCCTCATCATGTTATGATATTGATATACTGTGTGTGTGTGTGTGTGTGTGTGTGTGTGTGTGTGTGTGTGTGTACGTCCAGGTGAACGTTTCCACGCAGTGTGACCCGGATGAGATCATCGTCCTGTCTGACTCTGAGTGACCTTTGGCCCCTCGTGGAGTGGGCAATGTCACACACAATGTACGCCGTCGTGGACTCCTCCTCCTCGCTGAGGACGGAACGTGAGTCCCAGGAGACCGACATGTGACACCTGAAACCCCCCCCCCCCGAGACGATGAATTACTTTCTACAACAAACTCAGGTTCCCAGCAGCAACAGGGACGGACGGACGGACGGCGCTGTTTTTCCGGTGGACGCCCAAAGATTCCTGTAGTAGCAGGGTAAAGTAACTTCCTGTTCCTGTAGTAGCAGGGTAAAGTAACTCCCTGTTCCTGTAGTAGCAGGGTAAAGTAACTCCCTGTTCCTGTAGTAGCAGGGTAAAGTAACTTCCTGTTCTGTATACATTTACATTGACAGAGGCTTTTATCCAAAGTGACTTATAAAGAGTGCATTAGTTGAAGGAGAGACAGCAATATATCACTGTGGTGCATAAAGATAAGAATAGAGCAGGTTTAGAGCATTCATAGTAACAAGGCTAATAGAATGTTTCACAATTGCTAGGTAGCCTGTATAATAGCTGGGATAAGAACATATAATATATATACAGTATAACATATCATAATAGCTGGGATAAGAGCAGAAGTGCCATTCTGAGTGCAGTATCAACATCTAAGAACATACAATATGCTAAACACTACACCGACGGTGGTGTCAACCATGCAAGGTAACAACCAACACATCAGGAGCAGTTAGGGTTAGGTGGTGTCTTGCTCAGGGACACCTCGACACTTAGCTAGGAGGATCCCGGGGATTGAACCATCTCTGACCTCTTGAGCCCCTTAATGATGCCAATATGTACAAACACTTACTCGTAGGCTACAGTCGGAGTTGGAATGCCTTCCTAACAGCATATGCCCCGGCTTTAATTAGTGTCCCGTGTCCCCTGAGCGCAGGATGGCCGTCGCCCCCGCCTCCGTGGCCGAGAACATCATCATCCTGGACGACGACGACGAAGACGACGACGGCGGTGGTCCGCAGCCCTCGCACACCGCCGCCGCCGCCAACATCACTTCCTCCTCCCGCCGCCGCGGCGCTAACCACGCCACGCCACTCCAAAGCCGAGGTGCTGCCAGCCACCCACATCACCGCTTCGCCGTTCTCCTCAGCCAAGAAGGAGGGCCGTGTGCTGCCAGGTGGAGAAACCAGCGGCTGTTCGACGAGGTGAGGTGGGGGGTGGGTGTACCAATATGTGAGGTCTTTAATAGTATATACTAATACTACACCCCATATTAGTAGGTCTGTATCAGTCTCTCGTAATGAACTAATGTATACATTTAGGGCATTTGTCAGACGCTTTTACCCAAAGCGACTTACAAAGAGTTACATTTGTTGAAGGAGACGGTTAATAATCACTGTGGTACATAAAGATTAAGAATAGAGCAGGTTTCAAGCATTCATAATTGCAAGGTTAATAGAACCAGTTTCATAATTGCTAGGTTGCCCGCATAATAGCTGGGACAAGATCTCTGTAATATATATAATGTCACGTAACAATCCCTTTTCATATACGGCATTTAAGTGCCTAATGGCTTGGCATTCCCAGAAGTAGATCTGTAGGGTACATCGTGAGACTGAGAAGGTGTGGTCTCTCCCCCCCCCCGACGTTTGTTGGAGTCCTGGCAGCGCCCGCTCATGGCCAGCAGGAGACTGTTTGTTTACATTTTGTAAAAAAGTCTTTTATTAGTCTTTTTTTGTGTGTCTTTCCTTTGTTAGAAGAGGGCGTTAGCAGCTCCCGGGCGGGCGGGCGGCGTCTAGAGACCTCCTGCTGGTTGTTTTGCTATTTAAAACGTGAAAGGTTAATGGAGCGCGAGCTGCGTGTTGACTGTTGGACGGAAATATTTTCTCTGGTAAATATCCCCCCGTCATCGTCAGACAGGCCAGCGCCTCAGATCCTAAAGCCCTGTGGATTAGCATAGCATAGGTAGCATTTGCACCCCCCCCCCCCTTTTCTTTCTGAATCCCGGGGTTACATTTGTTTCCACAATAAGGCTGTCAACGTTCTTATGGTTCAAATTGTATTGCCCACCTTTTGATAATTAAAATGTTTTTAATATTTGTGGAAGTTTTGCTCTACGACGAATCCTCCGGCAGGCTGACAAGTCTTCATTACATCACCTCTGCACACGGTCTTCAAGAGTGGCTGGCTGCAGACAACATGGCGGACCTCCGCGGGTGAAGACAGTAAATCACGTGACCTCAGCAGCGGCTGTGGGGGCGGGTTTATCACATGACCTCAGGAGCAGTCGGTTTGTTTTTTTCCAAGCCTTTAAGAAGTCTATTTTTTTTATGTACGGGTTTCAATTACATTTACAAAGAATTTTTTTGATGGAACATAAATTCACCAAAAACAAAATCAGACGACCGTTTGTGTGAGTTTAATGTCTTTCGCACCATGAGGAAAGGGAATCATTATTTAAAACGTGAGCAAATCATGAACATTATCTCAATCCTACACATCTAAAACACACAAATTTCGAATTTGCAATGTAAAAATATATTTTGGGAATTTTCAGTTTTCCCCTTGCAAATCTCCCAAACTAAGACCATAATTTAAGGCATAGATTAACAATCTGCAATAAAGTAGCACATTATCTTTAGCATTAAGGGTTTCCTCATTCTTATTCTGGAATGTTCCACAGACAAAGATAATATTGTTTTACATTAATCCATAATCACACAATTATCAACACAAAACATAAAGGGCACATTTTAAACAATTTAAAATATAAGGAAAAAATGTGAATTCAATTAAAAGCATCCACTCAACAATCAAAAACCCACGGCGTTGTTTCTGAACCAATCAAAACCCACGGCGCCTTTTTGCTGGAGCGGGGCACCAAGTTAGAAACAAACAGGAACTCTTGGCAGTTAAGTTTTGTTAAATTGAATAGAAGACAACAGTAGTTTCATTAGAATAAAAAGCGACCTTGTTGTGACCACAGCACCTCCCAGAGCTGTAGTCATGTAACTGTCTGCCACCTCTGATTGGCTCAAATCAGTCTTTTGAAATCAGTCTTTTGAAAGAGTGACATCTCATGGAACAGAACTCTCAAACCACTCTAGTAGTAAATGGTAAATAGATTGCATTTATACAGCACTTTTATCCACATCACTTTACAGTATCGCCTCACATTCACCCATTCATACACTGACGGCGGTGCCAACCATGCAAGGTAACAACCAACACGTCAGGAGCAGTTAGGGTTAGGTGGTGTCTTGCTCAGGGACACCTCCACACTTAGCTAGGAGGAGCAGGTAGGGTTAGGTGGTGTCTTGCTCAGGGACACCTCCACACTTAGCTAGGAGGAGCAGGTAGGGTTAGGTGGTGTCTTGCTCAGGGACACCTCCACACTTAGCTAGGAGGAGTAGGTAGGGTTAGGTGGTGTCTTGCTCAGGGACACCTCCACACTTAGCTAGGAGGAGCAGGTAGGGTTAGGTGGTGTCTTGCTCAGGGACACAGCCACACTTAGCTAGGAGGAGCAGGTAGGGTTAGGTGGTGTCTTGCTCAGGGACACCTCCACCTTAGGGCTACGGGCGCGGGACTGCCCCGAGGTGCTGACCTTCCTGCTCACCAAGCACTCCAAGGCCTCGCCGCCCTTCCTGGCCTCGGTGGAGTTCCGCAACGCGCTGGGCCGCTGCCTGACGCACGCCCAGGCCAACCGCGCCAAGGCCTTCGTCTACATCAACGAGATGTGCACGCTGCTGCGGCAGCACTCCAGCAAGCGGATGGCCAGCAGGAGACTGTTTGTTTACATTTTGTAAAAAAGTCTTTTATTAGTCTTTTTTTGTGTGTCTTTCCTTTGTTAGAAGAGGGCGTTAGCAGCTCCCGGGCGGGCGGGCGGCGTCTAGAGACCTCCTGCTGGTTGTTTTGCTATTTAAAACGTGAAAGGTTAATGGAGCGCGAGCTGCGTGTTGACTGTTGGACGGAAATATTTTCTCTGGTAAATATCCCCCCGTCATCGTCAGACAGGCCAGCGCCTCAGATCCTAAAGCCCTGTGGATTAGCATAGCATAGGTAGCATTTGCACCCCCCCCCCCCCTTTTCTTTCTGAATCCCGGGGTTACATTTGTTTCCACAATAAGGCTGTCAACGTTCTTATGGTTCAAATTGTATTGCCCACCTTTTGATAATTAAAATGTTTTTAATATTTGTGGAAGTTTTGCTCTACGACGAATCCTCCGGCAGGCTGACAAGTCTTCATTACATCACCTCTGCACACGGTCTTCAAGAGTGGCTGGCTGCAGACAACATGGCGGACCTCCGCGGGTGAAGACAGTAAATCACGTGACCTCAGCAGCGGCTGTGGGGGCGGGTTTATCACATGACCTCAGGAGCAGTCGGTTTGTTTTTTTCCAAGCCTTTAAGAAGTCTATTTTTTTTATGTACGGGTTTCAATTACATTTACAAAGAATTTTTTTGATGGAACATAAATTCACCAAAAACAAAATCAGACGACCGTTTGTGTGAGTTTAATGTCTTTCGCACCATGAGGAAAGGGAATCATTATTTAAAACGTGAGCAAATCATGAACATTATCTCAATCCTACACATCTAAAACACACAAATTTCGAATTTGCAATGTAAAAATATATTTTGGGAATTTTCAGTTTTCCCCTTGCAAATCTCCCAAACTAAGACCATAATTTAAGGCATAGATTAACAATCTGCAATAAAGTAGCACATTATCTTTAGCATTAAGGGTTTCCTCATTCTTATTCTGGAATGTTCCACAGACAAAGATAATATTGTTTTACATTAATCCATAATCACACAATTATCAACACAAAACATAAAGGGCACATTTTAAACAATTTAAAATATAAGGAAAAAATGTGAATTCAATTAAAAGCATCCACTCAACAATCAAAAACCCACGGCGTTGTTTCTGAACCAATCAAAACCCACGGCGCCTTTTTGCTGGAGCGGGGCACCAAGTTAGAAACAAACAGGAACTCTTGGCAGTTAAGTTTTGTTAAATTGAATAGAAGACAACAGTAGTTTCATTAGAATAAAAAGCGACCTTGTTGTGACCACAGCACCTCCCAGAGCTGTAGTCATGTAACTGTCTGCCACCTCTGATTGGCTCAAATCAGTCTTTTGAAATCAGTCTTTTGAAAGAGTGACATCTCATGGAACAGAACTCTCAAACCACTCTAGTAGTAAATGGTAAATAGATTGCATTTATACAGCACTTTTATCCACATCACTTTACAGTATCGCCTCACATTCACCCATTCATACACTGACGGCGGTGCCAACCATGCAAGGTAACAACCAACACGTCAGGAGCAGGTAGGGTTAGGTGGTGTCTTGCTCAGGGACACCTCCACACTTAGCTGAGGGGCAACAGGGAGGTGGCCCTCAGCAACCTGGAGGAGGTGATTTCCAAGTACTCCAACCACCAGGAGGACACGGAGGAGCAGGAGAGGAGCAGGAGGCTGGACAAGGAGCGGCAGGGGAAGGAGGTACCAGCGCCTCCTTCTGGGACACACCGTCGAACACACGACATCCCAAACATGATCCTAGACTGCTCTTCTACTCATACCTCTACTTGTACTTCTACATATACTTCATATACTTAATAATAAAACCATCATCAAGTTTGACTATAGTGACCGCCCAGCTCCTGGTGACTGACTTGTTCTGTGTGGTTCTACTGCTCCCCAGAAAGAGAAAAATGGAGACGAAGCTAAACAGAACGGCGAGCAGCAGGAGGAGGAGGAGGAGGATGAGGAGGAGCAGCAGCAGGAGGAGGAGGAGGAGGAGGAGGAGGAGGAGGAGGAGGAAGAAGACGAATCTGAGCCTGACATCGAGGAGGAGATCCTGGCCAGCGAGCGGCATGCAGGACCAGGTGAGCTCCTCAGCTAACCTGGTTATCCACCTGGTTAGGATGCTGGCGCTCGCTGAGGCTACATCAGTACCGCCAGCAAGCCAGAGCAGAGAGAAACGCGGAAGATTTCAAAACATGTGACCGGTCGGAGGCGGAGCCGGGAGTGCTGACAAGCTGTGGTTTTGTACTCCTCAGCAGACGACGAGGAAGAGGAGAACGGAGACGGAGGGCAGACCATCGCCAACGGCAACAGTTGTGTGGTGGGCAGCGAGGGGGGGGATGCTGAGGCGAAGGCACGCCTCCAGCCGCTGTCGGACAGCGACGTGACGGACCTGTCCCCGCTCTCCCAGCAACACCCCTCCCCCTCGGACAGCCCCAGCCAATCACAGCCCCCGGAACCCCCCCGCTGCGGCTCGTCCAATGGCAACGCTGGCGAGCTGACGAGGGTGGCGGCGGTGGCGGCCGCGTCGTCCAATTGGGCGTCGGTGGTCCTCGTGAGCGCCGGCAAGCCCCCCGGGGACGCGGCCGACCTGTCGCCCCCCGCCGCCTACAGCGTCTCCCTGCCCCCGTCGCCCGCTGCCGTCCGGACCAATCAGGACTCGTCCACGGCCACATGTGACCTGCTGTCGGCCAACGGCAAATCCTCCCCGCTGGCGCTGGGAGTCAACAGGGGGAGGAAGAGGAGACGGGAGGAAGAGCAGTCGTCGACGAAGGCCCTGAGCCACAGCATCGTCCCCGACAGGTGAGGGCTCGCCTGGCCTCTTCTTCATCGTCACGGGCCACACCCCCGCGAGCGCCGAGCACCTTCTGACCCGCTGACCTTTTTGACCTCCTCATCCAGTGAGCTGGACCTGACCATGGACATGGGCCTGGTGCTGACCACGCCCCCCCGGCCGTCGGCGGGCTCCAGACCGGACACCCCCGTCCACGACCTGGTCTCCAGCTCCCAGGCCACGCCCCCGCCCAAGAAAAACAAGGCAGGTCCCCCGCGGTCCGGACCGGAGCCTCAAGCTCCACCGAGCGGTCCAGATCCACTCCGGGGGTTAGGGGGACCGCTTGGGCCCAGTTGCTGCCAAGTTATAACTACTAACGATATATTTATGTACTATGTTCCTCATCATGTTATGATATTGATATACTGTGTGTGTGTGTGTGTGTGTGTGTGTGTGTGTGTGTACGTCCAGGTGAACGTTTCCACGCAGTGTGACCCGGATGAGATCATCGTCCTGTCTGACTCTGAGTGACCTTTGGCCCCTCGTGGAGTGGCAATGTCACACACAATGTACGCCGTCGTGGACTCCTCCTCCTCGCTGAGGACGGAACGTGAGTCCCAGGAGACCGACATGTGACACCTGAAACCCCCCCCCCCGAGACGATGAATTACTTTCTACAACAAACTCAGGTTCCCAGCAGCAACAGGGACGGACGGACGGACGGCGCTGTTTTTCCGGTGGACGCCCAACAAGACGTTTGTTGGAGTCCTGGCAGCGCCCGCTCATGGCCAGCAGGAGACTGTTTGTTTACATTTTGTAAAAAAGTCTTTTATTAGTCTTTTTTTGTGTGTCTTTCCTTTGTTAGAAGAGGGCGTTAGCAGCTCCCGGGCGGGCGGGCGGCGTCTAGAGACCTCCTGCTGGTTGTTTTGCTATTTAAAACGTGAAAGGTTAATGGAGCGCGAGCTGCGTGTTGACTGTTGGACGGAAATATTTTCTCTGGTAAATATCCCCCCGTCATCGTCAGACAGGCCAGCGCCTCAGATCCTAAAGCCCTGTGGATTAGCATAGCATAGGTAGCATTTGCACCCCCCCCCCCCCCTTTTCTTTCTGAATCCCGGGGTTACATTTGTTTCCACAATAAGGCTGTCAACGTTCTTATGGTTCAAATTGTATTGCCCACCTTTTGATAATTAAAATGTTTTTAATATTTGTGGAAGTTTTGCTCTACGACGAATCCTCCGGCAGGCTGACAAGTCTTCATTACATCACCTCTGCACACGGTCTTCAAGAGTGGCTGGCTGCAGACAACATGGCGGACCTCCGCGGGTGAAGACAGTAAATCACGTGACCTCAGCAGCGGCTGTGGGGGCGGGTTTATCACATGACCTCAGGAACAACAATCCCAGGGCCCCCCAAACCCGCCAAACCCCACCAAAATACAAGCCTCCCAACCCCTAGAAAGATAAAAAATCTCTGACTGCCAGGCCTCCCAGAGTCAACCACCCACCCTCACCCAACCACACCATACACACACACATGCACACACACACACACACACACACACACACACCTTCTCGCATCACCTATTTCCACCTCACGTGAGACGCTCCTAATTATGCAACAATGCCACTCTACCAACCACATGCCCCCCTCCACAGCATCAATGCACCGCATATACAGCAGACTTACACATAACCTCATCACTGTCCACTCTACTCCCCGATATGTACTTAACCCCTCCAACCAAATTCTCACCCGGATCCTACAGCAGCATAAATAGCTGACACCAGCTCAAACACATCGCACGTTAACTTGGATCTGACCACCTCACCTGTACCACACATCTTACATCCCTACTTACAACCTCCACAATTCTAGATCACCACGTAACTTCTCACTGCATGAGCGACTTTCGGACTATCAGCAACTTACATCACCTCTGCACACGGTCTTCAAGAGTGGCTGGCTGCAGACAACATGGCGGACCTCCGCGGGTGAAGACAGTAAATCACGTGACCTCAGCAGCGGCTGTGGGGGCGGGTTTATCACATGACCTCAGGAGCAGTCGGTTTGTTTTTTTCCAAGCCTTTAAGAAGTCTATTTTTTTTATGTACGGGTTTCAATTACATTTACAAAGAATTTTTTTGATGGAACATAAATTCACCAAAAACAAAATCAGACGACCGTTTGTGTGAGTTTAATGTCTTTCGCACCATGAGGAAAGGGAATCATTATTTAAAACGTGAGCAAATCATGAACATTATCTCAATCCTACACATCTAAAACACACAAATTTCGAATTTGCAATGTAAAAATATATTTTGGGAATTTTCAGTTTTCCCCTTGCAAATCTCCCAAACTAAGACCATAATTTAAGGCATAGATTAACAATCTGCAATAAAGTAGCACATTATCTTTAGCATTAAGGGTTTCCTCATTCTTATTCTGGAATGTTCCACAGACAAAGATAATATTGTTTTACATTAATCCATAATCACACAATTATCAACACAAAACATAAAGGGCACATTTTAAACAATTTAAAATATAAGGAAAAAATGTGAATTCAATTAAAAGCATCCACTCAACAATCAAAAACCCACGGCGTTGTTTCTGAACCAATCAAAACCCACGGCGCCTTTTTGCTGGAGCGGGGCACCAAGTTAGAAACAAACAGGAACTCTTGGCAGTTAAGTTTTGTTAAATTGAATAGAAGACAACAGTAGTTTCATTAGAATAAAAAGCGACCTTGTTGTGACCACAGCACCTCCCAGAGCTGTAGTCATGTAACTGTCTGCCACCTCTGATTGGCTCAAATCAGTCTTTTGAAATCAGTCTTTTGAAAGAGTGACATCTCATGGAACAGAACTCTCAAACCACTCTAGTAGTAAATGGTAAATAGATTGCATTTATACAGCACTTTTATCCACATCACTTTACAGTATCGCCTCACATTCACCCATTCATACACTGACGGCGGTGCCAACCATGCAAGGTAACAACCAACACGTCAGGAGCAGTTAGGGTTAGGTGGTGTCTTGCTCAGGGACACAGCCACACTTAGCTAGGAGGAGCAGGTAGGGTTAGGTGGTGTCTTGCTCAGGGACACAGCCACACTTAGCTAGGAGGAGCAGGTAGGGTTAGGTGGTGTCTTGCTCAGGGACACCTCCACACTTAGCTAGGAGGAGTAGGTAGGGTTAGGTGGTGTCTTGCTCAGGGACACAGCCACACTTAGCTAGGAGGAGCAGGTAGGGTTAGGTGGTGTCTTGCTCAGGGACACAGCCACACTTAGCTAGGAGGAGCAGGTAGGGTTAGGTGGTGTCTTGCTCAGGGACACAGCCACACTTAGCTAGGAGGAGCAGGTAGGGTTAGGTGGCGTCTTGCTCAGGGACACCTCCACACTTAACTAGGAGGCGGAGCCCAGCGATCGAACCTGCAACCTTCCTGTTGCCAGACAACCACTCTTACCTCCTGAGCTACTGCCGCCCCGTGACATTTTACTAACATCACACATGGGATACCGAACCCAGTGGACTGTACCTACTGATCTCGCCATCTTTATATCCGAGGGGATGCTCCCACTTGTGATGTCACGAGAGGGTAGAATTTCAAACGATGGGTTGTGATTGGGCTTCAACATCACCTGGTGGTGAGACAGGGCCTGTAAGGGGGCCCCTGACCCCACTTTACTCTTTAAATAAACCAGCTTTTAATAAAACCTGAAGGTTTGCCACTAAGCTGCAGACAACCAGCCCACACACATCGGGCTGACAGGAAGTAGAATGTTCCGTGACAAAGTGAAAAGTGCTTCGGCATATCCCCACTTCCAGGAGTATTTAGTACACACACACACACACACACACACACACACACAGAGATAGAGATATATATCTATATATATATATATCTATAGATATATATATCTATGTGTGTATTTAACTGAGGCAGCTGTTTTCTGTAAGATGCCTACGACATCGGCGAGGTATCTGATGGGGTCACGCGATCCAACTGCATCTGTGGTCTCTGGACACAACGACAAGCCTTCCGCAACTCTCAGAAGCCTCCGGAACCTTCTGGAAGGCAGACATTGAAGATATCAACAGGTCTATGATGGTGCCGCTATTATAAGCTTTTGGTATTTACACTGAGGATGCACACACACACACACACACACACACACACACACACACACACACGGTCGCCGTGATTACTTTGAGGTTCAGAAACGTGGACCCAACAAGGTGTGAAAGTTATTAGATTAGATTATTAT
>PIJE02003534.1:13351-25872 GCA_002895965.2 Coryphaenoides rupestris | reverse complement strand
ACACATACTGTACTGTACTGTTACACACATACATCATCAACTGTACCTACTATACTGTACTGTACTGTTACACACATACTGTACTGTTACACACATACTGTACTGTAACACACATACTGTACTGTACTGTTAAACACATACTGTACTGTTACACACATACTGTACTGTACTGTTACACATACTGTACTGTACTGTTACACACATACTGTACTGTACTGTTACACACATACTGTACTGTTACACACATACTGTACTGTAACACACATACTGTACTGTACTGTTACACACATACTGTACTGTTACACACATACTGTACTGTAACACACATACTGTACTGTACTGTTACACACATACTGTACTGTTACACACATACTGTACTGTACTGTTACACATACTGTACTGTACTGTTACACATATACTGTACTGTTACACACATACTGTACTGTAACACACATACTGTACTGTACTTACACACATACTGTACTGTACTGTTACACACATACTGTACTGTAACACACATACTGTACTGTACTGTTACACACATACTGTACTGTACTGTTACACACATACTGTACTGTACACACATACTGTACTGTACTGTTACACACATACTGTACTGTAACACACATACTGTACTGTACCGTTACACACATACTGTACTGTACTGTTACACACATACTGTACTGTACTGTTACACACATACTGTACTGTACTGTTACACACATACTGTACTGTACCACACATACTGTACTGTACCACATATACTGTACAGTACTGTTACACACATACTGTACTGTACTGTACCACACATACTGTACAGTACTGTACACACATACTGTACTGTACCACACATACTGTACTGTACCACACATACTGTACTGTACTGTTACACACATACTGTACTGTACCACACATACTGTACTGTACCACATATACTGTACTGTTACACATACTGTACAGTACTGTTACACACATACTGTACTGTACTGTTACACATACTGTACTGTACTGTTACACATACTGTACAGTACTGTAACACACATACTGTACTGTTACACACATACTGTACTGTATGTTACACACATACTGTACTGTACTGTAACACACATACTGTACTGTACTGTTACACATACTGTACTGTACTGTTACACACATACTGTACGTTACAAGTGTACACACACACACACACACACACACACACACACACGTGTTTTTTTGTGACTCAACAAAAGAAAACGTACATTTTAACACTAAGGTCTCTTTTTGCCTCCCCAGCCAAATCCAATAGAAAGACAATGGAACGGTCAATCAGTAACAACGATTGATCTGACAGATCGGTACCTTAATGTGTAACCATGGTAACCGCGGTCAATTATTATTACAGCCGTGTCCTCGCTCAACACATACGGACAGAGCGGCGGCCATATTGGATTGAAGCAGTAAGCGGTGGGTGAGGATGGTTGGGTGTTGGGGTTAGTGGGGCCAGGCTAGGGGGGGGGGGGGGGGGGGGGGGTCTTGTGGTTAGTAGGGTGAGGGTTAGTGGGGTTAGTGGGTGGTGGTGGTGTGAGGGTTAGTGGGGTTAGTGGGTGGTGGTGGTGTGAGGGTTAGTGGGGTTAGTGGGTGGTGGTGTGAGGGTTAGTGGGTGGTGGTGTGAGGGTTAGTGGGGTTAGCGGGTGGTGGTGTGAGGGTTAGTGGGGTTAGTGGGTGGTGGTGTGAGGGTTAGTGGGGTTAGTGGGTGGTGGTGTGAGGGTTAGTGGTGGGGTTAGTGGGTTAGGGTGGTGTGAGGGTTAGTGGTGGGGGTGAGGGTTAGTGGGTGGTGGTGGTGTGAGGGTTAGTGGGGTTAGTGGGTGGTGGTGTGAGGGTTAGTGGGGTTAGTGGGTGGTGGTGTGAGGGTTAGTGGGGTTAGTGGGTGGTGGTGTGAGGGTTAGTGGGGTTAGTGGGTGGTGGTGTGAGGGTTAGTGGGTGGTGGTGTGAGGGTTAGTGGGGTTAGTGGGTGAGGGTAGTGGGGTTAGTGGGTGGTGGTGTGAGGGTTAGTGGGCGTTAGCGGGTGGCGGATCCCGGCTAAGGGGCCGACGGCGGTGGGGGGGGGGGGGGGGGGGGGCGGGCCCATACCTCCACACCACGCGCTGGGGCAGGCGGGCCAGGGCTCCGGCCAGCTTGTGAGCGATGTCATCGGAGAGGTATTTGACCCCGGCGCCGAACGAGACCACCACGAAGCCATGGTCCGCGGTGTCGTTCACCCACACCTCGAACTCCTGACCCAGAAACACACACACACACACACACACACACCACACACACATTACACACACATATTCCAGTGGGGTTGGTCGCTGGGAGAAGAGGCTGAAAAGATGTCAATTATTGAGGACACCATACAGACAAACTACACATACACTACACAATACACAACATACACTACACAATACACAACATACACTACACAATATACAACATACACTACACAATACACAACATACACTACACAATATACAACATACAATACACAACATACAATACACAACATACAATACACAATATACAACATACACTACACAATACACAACATACACTACACAACACACAATACACAACATACACTACACAATACACAACATACACTACACAATACACAACATACAATACACAATAGTGCAAATGCCTCATGCCCATTTGCAATATTATGCATGTTGTGTACGTTTTCTTAATGGTGTGTTTTGTGTACTGTAGTGTCCGGACTTCTGCTGTACTGGGAAGCCGAAGACAAATTTCCACTGGAGTTGAACAATAAAGTCGATCAAATCAAATCAAAAACATTTCCGAAATCAGTTAATAGTTTGGTTGCTTTTCCGCTTTTCACACCACGAATGAGAACGTCACCTTAATGATGACTGGAGACGTAGAACCGTGATCAAGTCATTCGCCTTCGCTTCGCCGCCATTCTGTTTTATCTCCAGGAGCTGTGGGTGACGTTCTCCAGCTACAGACTGTTTTGACCGCGCTTGGTTAGAAGTGACCTCGCCGTCCCTCCTCTGCGATTAGTGAGTGAAATGAGCCGTGAGAATGGGTTCCTAGTCGACCGCGCGAGATCATTCCGACTCAAGGCTGCTCGCGGCTAGTTCCCCCCCCGACCCCCGACCAATCACGGCGGAATCGATCTCGCCCGTCAATCACGGGTGCATGAAATTGTGCTTCTCTCTCGTATCAATATCAATATTTACATCATCAACCTCGTACGCCCTAAACGCGCTCGCTCGTTCGTTCTGGCCACCGGCCCGTTTGGCTTGTAAAATAATGATTAGGACGGAGAAGTGAGTGTGTGTGATCGATGAGGTGGCGAATGGAGCACACACACACACACACACACACACACACACACACACACACACACACACACACACACACACACACACACACACACCGTGTGGATGCTAATTCTGGCTGCTAGCCCGCTTGGCTTGTAAAATGATTCAGACGGTGTTGTGATGACTCCCTTCATCTGCCAAGCATGTCTGATCAATGAGGGTGCGTGGGTGCGTGTGTGTGGTTGCATGTGGCTTTGTCTGTCTGTGTGTGTGTGTGTGTGTGTGTGCAGTTGCGTGTGTGTGTGTGTACAGTTGCGTGTGTGTGTGTGTGTGTGTGCAGTTGCGTGTGTGCAGTTGCGTGTGTGTGTGTGTGTGTGTGTGCAGTTGCGTGTGTGTGCAGTTGCGTGCAGTTGCGTGCGTGTGTGTGTGTGCAGTTGCGTGTGTGTGTGTGTGTGTGTGCAGTTGCGTGTGTGTGTGTGTGTGCAGTTGCGTGTGTGTATGTGTGTGCAGTTGCGTGTGTGCGGTTACGTGTGTGTGTGTGCGCGCAGTCGTGTGTGTGTGTGTGTGTGTGTGTGTGTGCAGTTGCGTGTGTGCGGTTACGTGTGTGTGTGTGTGTGTGCGTGCAGTTGCGTGTGTGTGTGTGTGTGCGTGCAGTTGCGTGTGTGTGTGTGTGTGTGTGTGTGCAGTTGCGTGTGTGTGTGTGTACAGTTGCGCGCGTGTGTGTGTGTGTGTGTGTGTGTGTGTGTGCAGTTGCGTGCAGTTGCGTGTGTGCGGTTACGTGTGTGTGTGTGTGCGCGTGCAGTTGCGTGCAGTTGCGTGTGTGTGTGTGTGCGTGCCGTTGCGTGTGTGCATGCGGGCAGTTTGTGTGCGTGTGGTTGCGTGTGTGCATGCAGTTGCGCGCGTGGTTGCGTGTGGTTGTGTGTGCGCGAGGCTAATCAGGGGCACGATAGCGATACGGATCGAGAAAGACGATGAGGAGGAGGAGGATGAGGACGACGGCGACCAGAGGAAGAAGAAGAATCGTCGGGCATTGGGGGGGGGGCGGTGGTCCAGCTGGGTCCGTCCAGGCCTGGCACGGGCCAGGCCCCCCCCCCCAAACCTCCACCCTGGGAGGAGCAACCAACACTGGGGTCCTTCTGTCCCCATAATGGTGCCTAAGTGTCCCGGGCTCCGGAGAACAATGACCTCGTTCTCCCGTCCACTTCCATTCTCCCCCACCCTCCCACCCTCCACCCTCCCACCCCTCACCCCTCACCCGACGACGACACAATGCGGCCTATTGGCGCGAGAGGCATTCCCGAAACGACCCCAAACCCACACACATGCTCACGCACACACATCCATCCATCCATCCTCACACACACACACACACACACACACACATGCACACGCACACACATCCATCCATCCTCACACACACACACACACACACAAGATGCCGGTGCCTACGCACACTCTTGACGTTTCTCCTCGTTCGTGGCGTCCATTATCCACCCCTCGTCCATCCCATATGCCTTTGTTGTTTTCCATACCCCCCCCCTCCCCACTTCACACCATCAGAGGAAGGAAGTTTCCAAACCATCTCCGCGTACGACACACACCACACACACACACACACACGCACACACACAATGGACAAGCGGCCGATTGACGTGAGCAGCGAGCTATCCATCGAGCCATCTAGCCGCTGTACCGAGAGCTAAGCTACAGAAGAGGGATCGAGCTCGAGGGAGGGAGGGAGTGGAGGGGAGGGGAGGGGGCGGGGCTAACACAGTCGCCATACGAACTTCACGTGTGTCTTCACGGGCTGCATGCAATGTACAGCGACAGGTGGGTGGGTGGGGTGGATGGGGTCGGAGGTCGGGGGGGGGGGGGGGGGTCGGTCTGTAACGTCCATTCTGCTGCGGCCGCTGTCCGGAGCTGAGAGGGCTTTGTGTCCGGGCGGAGACAAGCCGACATTTCATCGCCGCCGCCGCCGCCGCCGCTACCACCACCACCACCACCACCACCGCGTCAAATAAGCCCATTCTCCACCGCCCGCTCTGGCTAATGAATTCATGGTAGCTAGCGTTCCCACCCCCCTCACCCGAGCCCCCTCGACAATGAATCGACGTTTGTCAAACGGGAGCCGGTCGGGGGCAAATTCGATGCTCCTGGTATGTACGACATTTGTGCACACACACACACACACACACACACACAACACACAGTCATATGTGCAAACAAGCCGGTGCCATATTAGGGCATTTGCGTCCCACACCCGCGTGGACGGTGCCACGGAGCGACATTGCGACGCGGCGGTCGTCCCCACGCCGGCCCGGCACCTACGCGGCGCGACTCCGTCGAACGACAAGCTAAGCTACAGGGTAGACGTCTGCTGGGGCAACGGGGGGGGGGGGGGGGGGGGGGGGGGGGCGGCGGTAGCTCAGGAGGTAAGAGCTGCTGAGGTTGTCTGGCGACCAGAACGTTGCCGTTCGTTTCGATGCCCGGGCTTCTGACCCGACAGCCAGAGCAAGGTGGTTTCGAGATTTCTTCCTTGTTAATGAAGGGAGTCGTTTCTTGACCTTAGGGGGGGGGGGGGGGCGCTACAGGGGCTAGGGGGGTGGTGGGCGTCGTCATCACATGACCCCATAATAATCATATGGCCTGCGAGACTGTAACTGTGATTAAGGGCTGTACAAATAAAGTTGACTTGACTTGACTAGACACCGACATGACAGTTCCCGCCTCTTTCTGAGCATGCGTGCGTGTGTGTGACGTGTGTGTGTGACGTGTGTGTGACGTGTGTGCGTGCGTGTGTGTGACGTGTGTGTGTGTGACGTGTGTGTGGTGTGTGTGTGTGACGTGTGTGCGTGTGTGTGGACGTTGCGTGTGTGTGTTGACATGGCGTGTTGTGTGTGTGTGACATGCGTGCGTGCGTGCGTGTGACGTGTGTGTGTGTGTGTGTGTGTTGTGTGACGTGTGTGTGTGTGACGTGTGTGTGTGACGTGTGTGTGTGTGCGTGCGTGTGTGTGACGTGTGTTGACGCGTGTGTGTGTGGAGACGTGTGTTTGACGTGTGTGTGCGTGCGTGTGTGGTGAGCAGTGCGCGTGTTGTGCGTGCTGTGCGTGTGACATGTGTGGTGTGTGTGTGACATGCGTGGTGTGTGTGTGTCATGTGTGTGTGTGTGACATGCGCGTGTGTGTGTGTGACGTGTGTGTGTGCGTGTGACGTGTGTGTGTGCGTGCGTGTGTGTGTGACGTGTGTGTGACGTGTGTGTGTGACGTGTGTGTGTGACGTGTGTGTGACATGCGTGTGTGTGGTGTGTGTGTGACGTGTGTGTGTGTGTGTGTGTGACGTGTGTGTGTGTGTGTGTGTGTTGATGGTCGGTTTATCCTCATGTGTGCCTTAATTACTCCGATTGTGTGCAGTGCAGCCCCAGAGTCTAATCAGCCTGACTTTGTGGCAGGTGAGGCTGCTTAAACTAGCCACCACCCACACACACACACACACACAGACACACACACAGACACACACACACACACCGACACACACACACACAGGCATGATGTCATGTTTTGCGTCAAACGATTGAGTGGGCGACTGGGCAGGGACCAGCATAAGTTAACCCAGTCAACCTTTCACGAAACCGCCACCAACGGTCGCTTCCAGTGTCATCAGTCAAGCAGTTCCCTCGCACAACGCTGACCACTTCAAACACCGAATCACCCACTCAGGTCAAAACCAACGCCATCGCCGTCCGAAACACGGACGCGAGCGTCAAGAGAAACACGACAAGTGACACGACGACACAGCCGAGGCAGGGGACGGCCATTGTTATAAATTACAAGTCGGGACTTTTTACCCGGGATCGGCGTCGAGAGAATCGAGAAGCAGAACATCCGTTGAGCTTCGACCGAGGAACCCCCCCCCCCCGCCCCCCCGCCCAGAACGGCTAGAAGACTAGAAGAGCGCCGGGAGTATTCACCGACGGTCACGTGTCGCAAATCCTCCTTTACATATGAAAATGTCTGGCGTCCTGGCGTCGCCGAATCAACGCGATCGCACTCTCGCCATTTGCCTACTTAGCTCATTTAGCAGAGGTTGTTATCCAAAGCGGCTTACAATTCACTTCATATATACTCCCTGGAAATTGAATTAAAAACGTCAATAGTGTTAACATTCGGCCCATTTACAAATCGCACATAATTCAACCGACTTGTCAAAAACGTATTGGTGCACCGTGTGTGTGTGTGTGTGTGTGTGTGTGTGTGTGTGTGTGTGTGTGTGTGTGTGTGTGTGTGTGTGTGTGTGTGTGTGTGTGTGTGTGTGTGTGTGTGTGTGTGTGTGTGTGTGTGTGTGTGTCGAGTGTGTGCGCGGCCGGCCTGCACAGTCAACAGAACACCATTTTTGCAACAACGCCTTTTTTTTTGTACCCAAAGTGTCTAACAATACAGCGAACGGGCGAACCCTCCACCCCCGGCAGCCACGCTCGACCGGTCGGGCTGCACGGGACCCCCTGGAGGGCGGGGGGGGGGGGGGGGGCGAGGAGGGGGGAGGGCGAGTGTGACTCGATAAGCGTGCCGCTTGCTTGCTAACCAGCTGCTGCTAACCTTCACGAGCAACAAAGAGTTAAGAAGGAAAGTAAGGAAGGAAAAGCACGTCATTAGCAAAACAAATTGTTTGTAAATGCGGGTCGTTCCGCCGGCTCTCAGGTCACGGCGCACGTCTGTTCCCTGCTTCCCTGCTTCCCGGCTTCCCAGCTACTGACCTGGGGCAGAGGGTTGGGGGGCTTGGTGAGGATGCCCCCGATGTAGACCACGTGGGGCAGGGTGGGCCGGGGGAACTCGAGCGCCAGGTCGGTGCACAGCATCCACAGGCGGCTGCCCTGCACCAGGTCGGCCATGGCCACCTGCGGCTTCACGCCGTGCTTCTTCATGATGCGGTCGTACTTGGGCAGCGCGATGAAGTGCACGCCGAAGCGCTGCACCAGGTACACGCCCGTGTTGGTGATGCGCTGCATCAGCGTCATGCGGTCCGTCAGCAGCGAGTTGAACTCGGGCACGTAGGAGAGCGGCGCCGGCGCGCCCACCTCGGCGGGGTACCAGAGGCCCGTGCTGAACACGGCGTACTTGACGCCCAGGATGTGGGCGATCACGAAGCCGCACATCTCGTTGGGGTCGACCAGCAGCAGGTCGAACCGCTCCCGCTTCAGCCGCGCCATGACCTCGCCGCTGCCCACCACCGCGTCGCAGTTCTGCGAGTAGTGGTCCAGGATGTCGAAGAGCTCCAGGAAGGTGAGGCGGCCCGAGAAGATGTTGCGCACCTTGGACTGCAGGAAGTTGTCGGCCGTGCTGCTGTTGAAGATGCCCGGGTAGCGCTGGAAGCGGTAGTGGGGCGAGGGGGGCACCTCGCGGCCCTCCGACACCAGGAAGTGCGTCTCGTGGCCCTCCTGGTGCAGGGCCGTCGCCAGCGTCTTGAAGATGTACAGGTGGGACTCGAACATGATGGGCGGCACCACGATCACCTTGGCGGCCCGCGACGCGCCGGGGAACCAGGAGAGGAGGCCGAGGAAGACGACCAGTGAAGGAGGTAGGTTCATGGCTGCGGAAAAACAGAAGAGAGAGAGACATTTGAACACCTTGCGGCATCATAACGGAAATACCGCTCATGGCAACGACGTGGAGACAATAGCAACATGGCCGCCGCTCACACTGGTACTTTGGTATAAAAGAGACACCTATCTGTGGGTCCTATAGCCTCACAATGCAAATGCAGCAAACAGGTTCCCCCACTAAAACAATAGTGTGGCTACTGTAGTGTCGGCTCTGGTTTCTCCAGATCGAGCTATTGATTGGAACGCCCTCGGTCGTCACCCTCTCACTGTAACTATCACCACCAGGCGAGGCAGTCATGTATTTTAACCCGACGGGAAACGAGTGATGTGATGACGGACACACACACACACACACACACACACACACACATAACATATCCGCAGGCTTCCTTGGCGGTACGAGGTCAAACCAGTTTTCATTGCGGCCACCACCACCACCACCACCACCACCACGACCACCACCACTCCAAGCAGGACTTCCTCATGACAGTTCAACTCAAAACCATCCATTCTACACGTCCACACATGCTCTTCAGAGACAACACACAAAACACCCGGCATTTGGCATTTGAGAGAAGTTCCAACCTCATACACATCCTATGGTCCTGTCCTGTCCGCGTCAAGTCAAGTCAAGATTATTTGTATTGCCCTTAAATCACCGTTACAGTCTCAAAGGGCTTTACAGGTCAGATTATTACGGGTCATGTGATTATGACACCCCCCCCCCCCCCCCCACCCCTAGCCCTCCTAAAAGGGAAGAAACGACGAAGGAAGGAACTCAGAGATCCCTCCTTCTAGGGACGGTTTGGGTGCAATGGGTGTCCACACGGTGCATCACAACAAAGTGATGATCAAAATGACGATCGACTATTCGACAATAGTTTCTAATCTACGAAAAACAGGATTTTAATCAACCGACCGTCCCAACATCGCGACCCATTATGTTGTGCTTCGCAAACCAACCGGCCATTTTAGACACGGCGAGAGTCAGCGTTCATTTCACTCGAGGCGGCGCGACCCCAGGTGTCGACTGCGGCGGCCGTCTCCCGAAGGCGTCTTAAGCTTAACGACGCGACCCCATAGACCATCTGCTTCTCGGCTCTCGGTCCCCCCGGTCCCAGGGACAGCTGGAGCGCCTGGTCGTTGGAAGTGGAGCGGCGGCGGCGGGCGGGCGGCAGGTTGGCGGTCGGCGGTGCCATTTTGTTTAGCATTGTTCTGGGCGAGGGGTGGTTTCAGTTACGAACACTTCGCGGGCCAGACTGTTGACGGTAACGATAGAAACCGGCCATTATATACGCCGCGGAGAGACTGCGGGACCGCGGGACTGCGGGACCGCGGGAGCGTCATGACTTGAGTTACTAATGACGGGAGTCTGGTTACGCACAGGCGCAGGGTTTGATGAAAGACGTCGGGGGCGGAGCGTTCCCCGGATGAGGTTCTCATGCGGGACGGCGAGGGCCGCATGTCCGTGACGTCGAGGAGGACATTTGTAAGCTTCACAAGACTCTGCTAAGAAGAGGTAAATGGTAAATGGATTGCTTCACAGTATCGCCTCGCATTCACCCATTCATACACCGACGGCAGCAAGGTAACAACCAACACGTCAGGAGCAGGTAGGGTTAGGTGGTGTCTTGCTCAGGGACACCTCCACACTTAGCTAGGAGGAGCAGGGTTAGGGTTAGGTGGTGTCTTGCTCAGGGACACCTCCACACTTAGCTAGGAGGAGCAGGTAGGGTTAGGTGGTGTCTTGCTCAGGGACACCTCCACACTTAAGCTAGGAGGAGCAGGGTAGGGTTAGGGTATGGGTGTCTTGCTCCAGACGGGACACCTCACACACTATAGCTAGGAGGAGCAGGTAGGGTTAGGTGGTGTCTTGCTCAGGGACACCTCCACACTTAGCTAGGAGGAGCAGGTAGGGTTAGGTGGTGTCTTGCTCAGGGACACCTCCACACTTAGCTAGGAGGAGCAGGTAGGGTTAGGTGGTGTCTTGCTCAGGGAACACCTCCCCTAGCTAGGAGGAGCAGGTAGGGTTAGGTGGTGTCTTGCTCAGGGACACCTCCACACTTAGCTAGGAGGGGGAGGAGCCCGGGGATCGAACCAGCAACCTTCCTGTTGCCAGACAACCGCTCTTACCCTCCTGAGCTACTGCCGCCCCGATTAATGAAATGAATGGATCAAAATGAGACAAGAGAATGACCACTTGCTCAACGCAAAACAGGTGGGAATTTGATGGTGCCCACTGCTTATCCATCAAAAGACACACTAGCTTTAGCATTAGCAGCAGGACACACACACACACACACACACACACACACACACACACACACACACACCCCCCACACCACAGCCCCCCCCCCCCCCCCGAGCCGATAGCGGTTGTGTTCTGTTGTGTGGAGCCTGCAAACAGACTCAAGCTATAGCGTTGGGTCCAAGCTGGGTGGCAGCACCACCACCACCACCACCACCACCGCCACCGCCACCGTCTTCCATTACAGATACTCCTGTCGCCATGTTACCACGGTCCTTATCTGTGTCAACGATCTGTATCCGCATTGTGTGTATGTGTGTGTGTGTGTGTTCAGGTGGGGGATGTGGTGGATGATGACACAAGCGTTATTTGGAGTGAAAACATCACAAGGTGTTTGTATTTTTAGTCGAGAGCAAGTCGTTGGCTGGTTGTTTATAATAGAAACAGACTCGAGCCTCTTCTACTGGCTCATCCGTCATCAGAGAGACACACAGAGAAGACTCATCCGATGCCAGCATCACAGGGTTCACTTTCAGCACCCGTGCCTTTGGTTCAAATCAATCAATCAAATCAATCAATCAATCGATGCCCATTGGGACAAGTGGTTCCCATATAGGTAAAGGAGGCGTCTCACCTGGTCTCTGCATTATTGAGCGGCCTACCAGGCCTGTCTGCAGAGGCCCTTTAAAGAGAGTTAGTTAAAACCTCTGACTGACTGAGCCTATATGGTTTCATGGGTCACCGTTTAGGTGGCTCATCGAAGAGGCGGTTTTCCACAGACCCTGCGTCCTGTAGGGCCCTGCAGGATCCTGCGTCCTGTAGGGCCCTGCAGGATCCTGCGCCCTGTAGGGCCCTGCAGGAACCTGCGTCCTGTAGGGCCCTGCAGGAACCTGCGTCCTGTAGGGCCCTGCAGGAACCTGCGTCCTGTAGGGCCCTGCAGGATCCTGCGCCCTGTAGGGCCCTGCAGGAACCTGCGTCCTGTAGGGCCCTGCAGGATCCCTTTGCATTTACCATCTTTATTGGTTTCCTGGGAGCTCCATCAATTTGCATTATAACGATTATGACGAGACTGAGGTTTAACAGGAGACGTAGAGATAAGGAACAACCTGTCACCTGTGTGTGTGTGTCTGTGTGTGTGTGTGTGTCTGTGCATGAGTGTCTGGGTCTGTGTGTGTGTGTCTGTATGTCTGTCTCTGTCTGTCTGTGTGTGTGTGTGTGTCTGTGTGTGTGTGTGTGTGTGTCTGCTGTGTGTAGTTTGTTGAATTAAACATCTGAATTATTTACACACAGGCAGGCGTCCCGTGTTGAACAACTAAAAGTGGCACAACGTAAGTCTACAAATGCCTTTTCAATATAAAGATATAAATATAAA
>PIJE02003534.1:0-12265 GCA_002895965.2 Coryphaenoides rupestris | reverse complement strand
CAGGACTAAGACAGACTATTACACACGACACAGTACACAGACCCAGACACTCATGCACAGACACACAACAACACAACACGGTGACAGGTTGTTCCTTATCTCTACGTCTCTGTAAACCTCAGTCTCGTCATAATCGTTTATAATGCAAATTGATGGAGCTCCCAGGAAACCAATAAAGATGTAAATGCAAAGGTCCTGCAGGCTACAAGGACGCAGGACCGTGCAGGGCCCCTACAGGACGCAGGTCCTGCAGGGCCCTACAGGGCGCAGGTTCCTGCATGGGCCCTACAGGGGCAGGATCCTGCAGGGTGCCCTACAGGATCGCAGGATCCTGTTAGGGCCCTACAGGCGCAGGATCCTGCAGGGCCCTACAGGCGCAGGGTCAGGATCCTGCAGGCGCTCCAGTGCGCAGGAGGGATCGGACGCAGGGTCTGTGGAAAACCGCCTCTTCGATGAGCCACCTAAACGTGACCCATGAAACCATATAGGCCAGTCAGTCAGAGGTTTTAACTAACTCTCTTTAAAGGGCCTCTGAGACAGTGTCCTGGTACGGACCGCTCAATATAATGCAGAGATCAGGGGAAGACGCCTCCGTTTACCTATAGGGAAACGGCACTGTCCCAATGGGCATCGTCTTGATTGAATTGATTTGATGTTTGATTGATATTGAAGCCAAAGGCACGGGGTGCTGAAATGAACCCTGATATGCTGGCATCGATTGGAGTCTTAACTATGTGTTCTCTCTGATGACGGATGAGCCAGTAGAAGAGGCTCGAGTCTGTTCTATCTTTGATTAAACACCAGCCAACTGACGTTGCTCTCGACTAAAAATACAAACACCTTGTGATGTTTTCATCCAAATACAACGCTTGTTTCATCATCCACTCACATCCCCCACCGAACACATGGAACACACACAGCATACACACAAATGCGGATATACAGATCGTTTGACAACACAGATAAGACCCGGTGTAACCATGGCGACAGGGAGTATCTGTAATGGAAGAGCGGTGGCGGTGGTGGTGTGTGGTGGTGGTTGGCTGCCTACCTGTGTGTGTCTGTCTGTCTGTGTGTGTGTGTGTGTCTGTGTGTGTGTGTGTGTGTGTCTGTGGCAAGCAGTTTGTTGAATTAAACATCTGAATTATTTACACACAGGCAGGCGTCCCGTGTTGAACAACTAAAAGTGGCACAACGTAAGTCTACAAATGCCTTTTCAATATAAAGATATAAATATAAATATATAAATATAAAGATATAAATATAAATATATAAATATAAAGATATAAATATATAAAGATATAAATATATAAAGATATAAATATAAATATATAAATCTAAATGTGCATCACAACATGTGTGCATTTTTTTTTTTTTGTTTTTAATAGCCTACAGATTTTTAATTAACCTGGAGAGAGATAAGTTGAGATGCGCTCATCGGAAAAAGGTTTCACCTGTCTCTCTCTCGGTGTGTGTGTGTGTGTGTGTGTGTGTGTGTGTGTGTCTGTCTCTCTCTCTCTCTGTGTGTGTGAGACACACACACACACACACACACACACACCTCCATTTCCAACTATATATATATATTATATATACACACACACATACATATATATATATAGTTGGAAATGGAGGTGTGTGTGTGTGTGTGTCTCCCACAGAGAGAGAGAGAGAGAGAGAGAGACAGACACACACCCCTCCATTTCCAACTATATACACATATAAATAAAACGAACCCTGGCACTATAATTGCATTCAGGTTAATTGACATGTAATGAACTGTAGAGACACACAGACAGCTGATATAAAAGGCTCTCCTCCACCTCCACCTCCTCCTCCACCCACCAGCCATCTTCTCACTACACCTGGTGTGTGTGTGTGTGTGTGTGTGTGTGAGGCTGCTCACCTGGAGTCTGTGTGTGTGTTTAGTCCTCAAAGAAAAAGAAAAAAAGAAAAAGAAAAAGAAGAAAAGAAAAAGCTCAAAGCAGCGTGGACGGTCAACAACACAATGGAATCAAATAAAATCAAAATAAAAGACGCGTCCGACAAAAGGCTAAACGAGACCCGCAGTGCGACCAGAGAAAGAGAATAAAAGACTCAAGCGACGCTTCTTCAGTGGCGCGCTGGGGGCGGGGCGAGGAGATGGGGAGGAGAGGCGTGGCCTGGCCTGGGAGGGAGGGGGGGGCGGAGCCACACACACACACACACACACACACACACACCTGTCCCAAGTCCTCAGGTGCATCCACGCGTCGGGGAGGAGGAGGATGAGGAGGATGACGCACACATAAACACACAATTTATTTAGTGACCAGTGAGTCAATGCTTGTGTGTGTGTGTGTGTGTGTGTGTGTGTGTGTGTGTGTGTGTGTGTGGGGGGGGGCTTGTGGGTGTATGGGAGGGTGTCACACACACACACACACACACACACTCGGACCCAAAATTCTATGATTTAGACACAGTGTGGTAGGTGTGGAATGGGGATGTGTGTGTGTGTTTGTGTGTGTGTGTGTGTTTGTGTGCGTGTGTGCGTGTGTGTGGGGGGGGGGTTGTGGGTGTATGGGAGGGTGTCACTCACACACACACACACACACTCGGACCCAAAATTCTATGATTTAGACACAGTGTGGTAGGTGTGGAATGGGGATGTGTGTGTGTGTTTGTGTGTGTTTGACCTGGAGACGTTTGAGTGAAGATCCTCGTGGGGGGGGGCGGCAGGGGGGGGAGGGCGTCGACCTGAAGGCTGAGAATTGAACTGCATCGGGACACTTGTCTGTTGACACGGTACACACTGTTTGTTTGTGTGTGTGTGTGTGTGTGTGTTTGTTTTTCTGTTGTGTGTGTGTGTGTGTGTGTGTCCATACATGTGTGTGTGTTTCTTTTTCTGTGTGTGTGTGTGTGTGTGTGTCCATACATGTGTGTGTGTGTTTCTTTTTCTGTGTGTGTGTGTGTGTTTCTTTTTCTGTGTGTGTGTGTGTGTGTTTTTCTGTGTGTGTGTGTGCCCATACATGTGTGTGTGTGTTTGTTTTTCTGTGTGTGTGTGTGTGTCCATACATGTGTGTGTGCACGTGTGTGTGCCCATACATGTGTGTGTGTGTGTGTGTGTTTCTTTTTCTGTGTGTGTGTGTGTGTGTGTTTGATTTTCTGTGTGTGTGTGTCCATATGTGTGTGTGTGTGTTTCTTTTTCTGTGTGTGTGTGTGTGTGTGTCCATACATGTGTGTGTGTGTGTTTCTTTTTCTGTGTGTGTGTTTGATTTTCTGTGTGTGTCCATACATGTGTGTGCGCACGTGTGTGTGCCCATACATGTGTGTGTGTGTGTGTTTGTTTTCTGTTTGTGTGTGTGTGTGCTTGTTTTCTGTGTGTGTGTGTGTCCATACATGTGTGTGTGCCCATACATGTGTGTGTCTGTGTGTGTGTGCGCGAGCCTGTGTGCTCGTGCCTATGTGTGTGTGTGTGTGTGTGTCTGTGTGTGTGTTTGTGCTCGTGCCTGTGTGTGTGTGTGTGTGCATACTGTGTGTGTGTGTGTGTGTGTGTGTGCTCGTGCCTGTGTGTGTGTGCATGCCTGTGTGTTTGTGTGTGTGTGTGTTTGTAATACAAATAAGCCATTTGTTCTATCTAACACAGATCTGTTTGTTTGCATCGGCACTCTCCGGGACACAATGGCAAAGCACGCTATGGCACCACCCCACACACACACACACACACACACACACACACACACACACACACACACACACACACACACACACGCATCGAGCTGGCCATGCCCCGAGTCATCAGAATGCACCCCAGTGCTGTGATTGGACCGCTGGGGTTCCAGGAAGAGTAGCCGTGATTGGAGATCCTATTGGTAACTCACCTGCACACACACACACACACACACACACCATCATCATCATCATCACAGGGCTGGAGTGTTTAAATTGATCGCCAGAAGGAAATATGGAAATGGAAAAAATACAATAAACATTGTGTACAGTGTGTACCCAACAGTGTGTACACAGTGATGACTAAAGACTAATATTTCAGGAAAGTGTTTCAATTTCAATGAAAAGATTCTCTCTGTGTCTGCATCTCCTCTGTTTGACTGTGTGTGTGTGTGTGTGTGTGTGTGTGTGTGTGTGTGTGTGTGTGTGTGGTGTGTGTGTGTGTGTGTGTGTGTGTGTGTGTGTGGCTCTACAGTATATCTCGTTTTACCTCCGCAAAGATGGTGTCTTTTTCTGTCACTCTCTCTTTTGTATCTCTCGTCCCCTTCTGTTCTTATTCCCTATCTGACCCAACCTCCCCCAAGGCCTCCAGTTCTCTCTTTCTCTATCTCTCTCCCCCACCCCCCCCCACCCTCTCTCTCTCTCTCTCTCTCTCTCTCTCTCTCTCTAGATATCAGGTTTGTTATCTGAGCGCCGTATAAATATTTGATTATCCTGGGACACCCAATCTAAAGATGATGACAGAACTCCCATGGAGTGTTCTCTCCCGCCCCTCCCTCCCTCTCTCTCAATTGAATTTAAAATTCAATTCAATTCAATGTAAAGAGCTTCATTGTCATGGGAAACGTACATTTACATTGCCAAAGCGAGTGGTAAATAAAAAGTATATTTATAAAGAACTAAATATATACAGGTATCTCTCTCTCTCTCTCTCTCTCTCTCTCTCTCTCTCTCTATCTCTCTCTCTCTCTCACCACAACCATGATCTCTCTTGTCCAGGCGGTCCGAGGTTCTCAATGCACCGAACCTCGTGACACAAAAGGAAAAAAACTGCTTTCACCGCGAGGTTTCGGTGGGCGACGACTCTCCAAATGATGTGGTTCTTTGGGAAGACAGTTAGCGAAGTCACTGCCGGCGCACGTGTTTTTATCAACATTTTAAAATGGCTCCGATAATCACCCAATCACAGGTTTGGATCCGAGCTCCGAGATCCGTGTTGCATTGTGGGAAAGACTCACGACGATTTACGACCACAGAATGTCATTGCCGCGAGACATCTATGTCACGAAGCCAAGATGAAATGCATGACGATGAGTCAAACCAATTAATATGAATGCAGGAATTAGTAACATGCTGGTAAACGATCAGTGATGATTGAACACATAGCCCCACCCACCCCCAGACTCTAACTGGGCCAGGTGAGGCTGTAGCCCCACCCACCCCCAGACTCTAACTGGGCCAGGTGAGGCTGTAGCCCCACCCACCCCCAGACTCTAACTGGGCCAGGTGAGGCTGTAGCCCCACCCACCCCCAGACTCTAACTGGGTCAGGTGAAGCCAATTAAGCCAGCCAGCCACCAAACACACACACTCCTCCATATCAATTGGAATTGCTGTTGAATTGAAATGTTTTTTATTCATGGGTGGATTCACAGTTGGCTCTGTCTGCTCTGGCTGCTGACTCGGCCATCGAGTCTTAGCCTCTTCTGTTCTCTGTCCCGGCCTGATGTTAGGCGCCTCTCTCTCTCTCTCTCTCTCTCTCTCTCTCTCTCTCTCGCCCGCCCTGTGACGGCAAACCAACGTGCTCGGAGTTCAGAGGTCTTCGGAGGTCACCGGCAGTGTGACTGGCCCGTGTTGAGGTCTGAAACACATCAACTTGGACGTCATCGGTGCAGGATTTGGAAACACGACGTCTCTCCGGGCGGGTCCCTCTTCCTCAGTTTGGTGAGGAAGAGGGAATATCCCTGAACTCTCGCTAAGAGTCCCCAGCGCCGGTTGACCCTGAACGCCTGTTGGCCTTTCTTTAGCTGTACGTCGAGCCCATTAACGTACTTTCTCAGGAGAAAAAAAATTAATAAAATCCCACTTCTGACACCAAGTTCGAGTGGTCATCTACTGGGGGCTGGAGTTCGGGGTTCGGGTTCAGGTTGAGGTCCTGGATTGTCTGCAGCAATGATTCCGAGTTCATTCAGATCCACAGAGCATGTGTACATTTTGGGATGGGAAGAACAGAGGAGCGTTTTTACGACGTAGACTCAAACAAATCATCTGACGTGGAGCAGACGTGGAGACGCTCCCCGCCTCCCAGACGGCCGTCCGGGGAGCAGGGACAACGAGGCCTTACATGGAGACCCCTTCCAATCCAGAGAGGCCAGGACACCCAGCCCCACGTGGATGTGGAACAGACCGACAGTTAACTTGTTGTTGGGAGTTGTGGATGTATTGATCGTGTGGGCCAGTAACGTTCCACTCTGCTGTGTGGCCTACGTGACTAGTTATCTGTTTGACCTACGTGACTAGTCAGCTGTTTGACCTACCGTGACTAGCAGACAGACAGACAGGACCCCGGGCCCCACGTGGAGATGTAACAGACAGACAGACAGGACCCCAGGCCCCACGTGGAGATGTAACAGACAGACAGACAGGACCCCGGGCCCCACGTGGAGATGTAACAGACAGACAGACAGGACCCCAGGCCCCACGTGGAGATGTAACAGACAGACAGACAGGACCCCAGGCCCCACGTGGAGATGTAACAGACAGACAGACAGGACCCCAGGCCCCACGTGGAGATGTAACAGACAGACAGACAGGACCCCGGGCCCCACGTGGAGATGTACAGACAGACAGACAGGACCCAGGCCCCACGTGGAGATGTAACAGACAGACAGACAGGACCCAGGCCCCACGTGGAGATGTAACAGACGACAGACAGGACCCCAGGCCCCACGTGGAGATGTAACAGACAGACAGACAGGACCCCCGGGCCCCACGTGGAGATGTAACAGACAGACGACAGACAGGACCCCAGGCCCCACGTGGAGATGTAACAGACAGACAAGACAGGACCCCGGCCCCACGTGGAGATGTAACAGACAGAACAGACAGGCACCCCGGGCCCCACGTGGAGATGTACAGACAGACAGACAGGCACCCCAGGCCCCACGTGGAAGATGTAAAAAGACAACAGCCAGGACCCCAGGCCCCACGTGGAGATGTAACAGACAGACAGACAGACAGCGACCCAGGCCCCACGTGGAGAATGTAACTGACAGACAGACAGGACCCGGGCCCCACGTTGGAGATGTAACAGACAGACAGACAGGACCCCAGGCCCCACGTGGAGATGTAACAGACAGACAGACAGGACCCCGGGCCCCACGTGGAGATGTAACAGACAGACAGACAGACAGGACCCCAGGCCCCACGTGGAGATGTAACAGACAGACAGACAGGACCCAGGCCCCACCGTTGGAGATTGTAACAGACAGACAGACAGGACCCCGGGCCCACGTGGAGATGTAACAGACAGACAGACAGGACGGCCCAAGGCCCCACGTGGAGATGTAAACAGACAGACAGACAGGACCCCGGGCCCCACGTGGAGAATGTAACAGACAGACAGACAGGGACCCGGGCCCCACGTGGAGATGTAACAGACAGACAGACAGGACACCGGGCCCCACGTGGAGATGTAACTAGAACAGACAGACAGGTAACCCCAGGCCCCACGTGGATATGTAACAGACCAGACAGAACAGGACCCCGGGCCCCACGTCGGAAGTATGTAAACAGACAGACAGACAGACAGGACAACCGGGCCCCCACGATGGAGATGTACAGACCAGACAGACACAGGACCCCGGGCCCCACGTGGAGATGTAACAGACAGCAGACAGACAGGACACCGGCCCCACGTGGAGATGTAACAGACAGACAGACAGGACCCCGGGCCCCACGTGGATATGTAACAGACAGACAGACAGGACCCCGGGCCCCACGTGGAGAATGTAACAGACAGACAGACAGGACCCCGGCCCCACGTGGAGATTGTACAGACAGACAGACAGGACCGACCGGGCCCCACGTGGAGATGTAAAGACAGACAGACAGACGGACCCCGGGCCCCACGTGGAGATGTAACAGACAGACAGACAGGACCCCGGGCCCCACGTGGAGATGTAACAGAAACAGACAGACAGGACCCGGGCCCCACGTGGAGATGTAACAGACAGACACAGACAGGAACCCCAGGCCCCACGTGGAGATGTAACAGACAGACAGACAGGACCCCGGGCCCCCACGTGGAGATGTAACAGACAGACAAGACAGACCCCAGGCCCCCACGTGGAGAATGTACAGATCGAACAGAACAGGACCCCGGGCCCCACGTGGCAGATGTACAGGACAGACAGACAGGACCCCGGCCCCACGTGGAGATGTAACAGGACAGACAGACCAGTACCCCGGCCCACGTGGAGATGTAATAGACAGACCAGAAGGACCCGGGCCCACGTTGGAAGATGTAACCAACAAGACAGACAGAGCAAGGACACCGGGCCCCACTGTGGAGATGTAACAGACAGACAGACAGGACCCCGGCCCCACGTGGAGATTTGTAACAGACAGACAGGACAGACAGGACACCGGGCCCCACTGGAGATGTAACAGACAGACAGACAGGCCCCGCCCCACGTGGAGAGTGTAACAGACAGGGACAGGACAGGAACACCGGGCCCACCCCACGTGGAGATTAACAGACAGACAGACAGACAGGACACCGGGCCCCACGTGGTAGATGAACAGACAAGGACAGACAGGACCCCGGGCCCCACGTGGAGATGTAACAGACAGACAGACAGGACCCCGGGCCCCACGTGGAGATGTAACAGACAGACAGACAGGACCCCGGAGCCCCACGTGGGATGTAACAGACAGACAGACCAGGACCCCCGGGCCCCACGTGGAGATGTAACAGACCAGACAGACAGGACCCCAGGCCCACGTGGAGATGTAACAGACAGACAGACAGGACCCCGGCCCCACGTGGAGATGTAACAGACAGACAGACAGGACCCCGGGCCCCACGTGGAGATGTAACAGAGCTGGAGACAGACAGACAAGGACCCCACGGCCCCACGTGGAGATGTAACAGACAGACAGACAGACAGGACCCGGGCCCCACGTGGAGATGTAACAGACAGACAGACAGACAGGACCCCGGGCCCCACGTGGAGATGTAACAGACAGACAGACAGGACCCCGGCCCCACGTGGAGATGTAAACAGACAGACAGACAGGACCCCGGGCCCCACGTGGAGATGTAACAGACAGACAACGACAGGACCCCGGGCCCCACGTGGAGATGTAACAGACAGAACAGACAGGACCCCGGGCCCCACGTGGAGATGTACACAGACAGACAGACAGGAACCCCGGGCCCCACGTGGAGATGTAACAGAACAGACAGACAGGACCCCGGGCCCCACGTGGAGATGTAACAGACAGACAGACAGGACCCCGGGCCCCACGTGGAGATGTAACAGACAGACAGACAGGACCCCCGGCCCCACGTGGAGATGTAACAGACAGACAGACAGGACCCCGGGCCCCACGTGGAGATGTAAACAGACAGACAGACAGGACCCCGGGCCCCACGTGGAGATGTAACAGACAGACAGACAGGACCCCCGGGCCCCACGTGGAGATGTAACAGACAGACAGCAGACAGGACCCCAGCCCCACGTGGAGATGTAACAGACAGACAGACAGGACCCCGGGCCCACGTGGAGATGTAACAGACAGGACAGACAGACAGGACCCCAGGCCCCACGTTGGAGATGTAACAGACAGACAGACAGGACCCCCGGGCCCCACGTGGAGATGTAACAGACAGACAGACAGGACCCCGGGCCCCACGTGGAGATGTAACAGGACAGACCAGACAGACAGGACACCAGGGCCCCACGTGGAGATGTAACAGACAGACATGACAGACCCCGGGCCCACGGGGAACAGACAGACAACCGGGAACCCCCCACGTGGAGATGTAACACCCCCCCCAGGCCCCACGTGGAGATGTAACAGACAGACAGACAGGACCCCGGGCCCCACGTGGAGATGTAAACAGACAGACAGACAGGACCCCGGGCCCCACGTGGAGATGTAACAGACAGATAGACAGAACAGGACCCCAGGCCCAGTGGAAGATGTAACAAAGACAGACAGACGACAGGAACCAGGCCCCACGTGGAGAATGTAACAGATAGCAGACAGACAGGACAGACAGACACGGACCCCAGGCCCCCAGCGTGGAGATGTAAAGACAGACAGACAGGACCCAAGGCCCCACGTGGAGATGTAACAAACAGACAGAACCAGGACCCCGGGCCCCACGTGAGAATGTAACAGACAGACAGACAGAACGCAGGACCCCAGGCCCCACGTGGAGATGTAACAGACAGACAGACAGACAGACAGACAGAACAGGACCCCAGGCCCCACGTGGAGATGTAACAGACAGACAGACAGGACCCGGGCCCACGTGGAGAATGTAACAGAACAGACAGACAGGACCCCAGGCCCCACGTGGAGATGTAACAGGACAGACAGACAGACAGGACCCCAGGCCCCCACGTGGAGATGTAACAGACAGACAGACAGACCCCGGGCCCCACGTGGAGATGTAACAGACAGGACAGACAGGACCCCGGGCCCCACGTGGAGATGTAACAGACAGACAGGACAGGATCCCAGGCCCACGTGAGATGTAATAGACAGACAGACAGACAACAGGACCCCAGGCCCCACGTGGAGATGTAACAGACAAGACAGACAGGGACCCCGGGCCCCACGTGGGAGATGTAACAGACAGACAGACAGGACCCCAGGCCCCACGTGGAGATGTAACAGACAGACAGACAGGACCCAGGCCCCACGTGGAGATGTAACAGAACAGACAGACAGGACCCCGGCCCCACGTGGAGATGTAACAGACAGACAGACAGGACCCCAGGCCCCACGTGGAGATGTAAACAGACAGACAGATCAGATAGGACAAGACAGGGACCCCAGGCCCCACGTGGAGATGTAACAGACAGACAGACAGGACCCCCGGCCCCACGTGGGATGTAACAGACAGACAGACAGGACCCCAGGCCCACGTGGAGATGTAACAGACAGGACAGACAGGACCCCAGGCCCCACGTGGAGATGTAAACAGACAGACAGACAGGACCCGGGCCCACGTGGAGATGTAACAGACAGACAGACAGACAGACAGGACCCCAGGCCCCACGTGGAGATGTAACAGACAGACAGACAGCAGAAGACAGACAGGACCCCAGGCCCCACGTGGAGATGTAACAGACAGACAGACAGGACCCCAGGCCCCACGTGGAAGATGTAACAGACAGACAGACAGGACCCCCGGGCCCCACGTGGAGAATGTAACAGACAGACAGACAGACAGACAGGACCCCAGGCCCCACGGGAGAGTGTAACAGCAGGACCCCGCGCCCCACGTGGAGATGAACAGACAGACAGACAGAGGACCCCAGGCCCCACGTGAGATGTAACAGACAGACAGACAGGACCCGGCCCCACGTGGAGATGTAACAGACAGACAGACGACAGACAGGACCCCGGGCCCCACGTGGAGATGTAACAGACAGACAGACAGGACCCCGGGCCCACGTGGAGATGTAACAGACAGACAGACAGGACCCCGGGCCCCACGTGGAGATGTACCAGACAGACAGACAGGACCCCGGGCCCCACGTGGAGATGTAACAGACAGACAGACAGGACCCCGGGCCCCACGTGGAGATGTAAACAGACAGACAGACAGGACCCCGGGCCCCACGTGGAGATGTAACAGACAGACAGACAGGACCCCGGGCCCCACGTGGAGATGTAACAGACAGACAGACAGGACCCCGGGCCCCACGTGGAGATGTAACAGACAGACAGACAGGACCCCAGGCCCCACGTGGAGATGTAACAGACAGACAGACAGGACCCCGGGCCCCACGTGGAGATGTAACAGACAGACAGACAGGACCCCAGGCCCCACGTGGAGATGTAACAGACAGACAGACAGGACCCGGGCCCCACGTGGAGATGTAACAGACAGACAGACAGTTAACTTGAAGCAGGGATATCATGACCTCACGTGACCCACAGAGATGTGGGTCTCCATGACCCAGACCAGGAAGCAGGGACTGCAAGGTCTCACGTTGAGACCTTCCGTGGGACAGACAGTCCAGATAGAAGAGACAACATGTTCCCACAACAACACCTGAGAGTGAGTCTCAGAGGATCTCCAGAGGAAAACAGATAAGAGTGAAGCTGACTAGTCACGTAGGTCAAACAGCTGACTAGTCACGTAGGTCAAACAGCTGACTAGTCACGTAGGTCAAACAGCTAACTAGTCACGTAGGTCAAACAGCTAACTAGTCACGTAGGTCAAACAGCTAACTAGTCACGTAGGTCAAACAGCTAACTAGTCACGTAGGTCAAACAGCTAACTAGTCACGTAGGTCAAACAGTTACTGACT
>PIJE02003533.1:24864-38359 GCA_002895965.2 Coryphaenoides rupestris | reverse complement strand
GAAGAGAGCATTGGCTTATTAGGTCTATTAAAAGCAGGGTCTAACTCTTAAGTGTATTTCTATCCATAGTGACGTGCTTCCGTGATATCTGCAGAACTTTTCTCAGAGAGAGAAGTAGTCCCTCATTAACCAGGATTTATGGATGTTTGATAGATGCTGTATATTTATAATCTCTGATAAATGCTCACCTTTTCTTAGTAGACTGAGTTCCATGTTTAAAGTTCACAGGTTTATCCATAGACCGGTCACTCTTCATGGAGACCCCTCTGGGTCCAGGGGGGTCTGCTCTCTCCTGCTGCTCTGGCCTTCAACACAACACACACACAGAGCTTTTACTCAGACTCATGAAGGTGTCATGATGTCTCACTGCTGAGCTCTGAGGTGGACAACAGTCACAGACAGTTAGAGATCCTCTTCTTACCTCTCAGCTTTGCTCTGGCGGCCATGTTCCCCAGACAGAGGGGTTTTAGAGGTAGGACCCCCCTCCTCTGTCTCCTCATCCATAGTAGACCAGGACTCCTGGACATGACAAAACACATTCAAAAGTGAACATTTCCTTGACCTGGTCGTAGAATATTAAGTTAATTATTAGCCTATTAGTGAGAGAGCGAGAGAGAGAGACAGAGAGAGAGAGGAGAGAGAGAGAGAAAGAGAGAGAAAGAGAGACAGAGAGAGAGAGACAGAGAGAGACCGAGAGTGAGAGAGAGAGAGAGAGAGAGAGAGAGAGAGAGAGAGAGAGAGAGAGACCTGTCAATCCCTTTTTTATTTTATCTTATTTTTTTATTATAGATATATCTTTTTTTGGATTTAGTATTTTTTGTAACCCAGTTTTTTTAAGTTGACTTACTTAACTGTATATATTTAGTTCTTCATAAGTATATTTTAGATACTCAATAATGCAGCTTCGTTTAAATATTTATTTGTTCTAGAATATCTGCTATTGTACATTTGTAAATTGACAATTGTAGATTAGTTTTGTTTTAGTTTTTATTTCCCACTCGCTTTGTCAATGTAAATGTACGTTTCCCTGCCAATTAAGATCTTGACATTAAATTACATTTAATTAACAGCGGAGTGGGAGGAGCTTCTACCGTAAACCTTTGAGTAGAGGGGAACGATTGGCGCGTCTCTTACCGTAAACCTTCGAGTAGACGAGAACGATTGGCGCGTCTCTTACCGTAAACCTTCGGGTAGATGGGAACGATTAGCGCGTCTCTTACCATAAACCTTCGAGTAGACGAGAACGATTGGCGCGTCTCTTACCGTAAACCTTCGAATAGACGAGAACGATTGGCGCGTCTCTTACCGTAAACCTTAGAGTAGACGGGAACAATTGGTGCGTCTCGGAAGGCTGATCCATATTCCGTGAGAAGTATGGATCAGCACCTAGGGCTGCGAGAACAAAATGACGTCATTTTGTTCTCGCAGCCCTAGGTCAGGAGTTCTCGTAGCTTGTTGTCGACACATCATCCGGGCCGAACTTTGTTCTTGTGTCGTGTCCGAGAACTATTTTGTGATTGGTCAATTTTAAGTGGCCGAGAACAAAGTTCTCGCTTCTCGCGGAGTATATAGCAGTCTTTACCGTAAACCTTAGAGTAGACGGGAATGATTGGCGCGTCTCTTACCGTAACTATTGGACTATAGGGGCATTCTGTGATTGGCGAATAAAAAGTGCGTACGTGTGTGTGTGTGTGTACTTCTACTCAATACTAATTAGTAGCAACATGTAATACTTGTAATATGTTAACTAGTGGGGGGACTCGATTAAAAACATTTGTCTAATTAATTAGAAGCTTTGTAATTAATTAATCGAAATTAATCGCATGTCAATATTTCACACGAAAAGCAACATTTTTCAATTCAAATGGATTTTGGTATACGAGTGAATCAATTAATAGACATATACAATGTACAGTACCATATACAGTACATATACATATACAATACAGTACATATACATATACATATACATACGTTTAAGCAGCTAAATCATGTTTATTTTAACTACACAGACCAACAGTTTGACATAAAGTGCCATCTCTACCATCTAAAATGGTAACCAGTGCGTCCATGTTTGAGTCTCCACGTCGTCCACTGAGAAACGCTCCGTGGTGTTTGGAGTGCAGTTCTTCAACACTAATATTAATCTATGTTCTATCACATGATATACACATACACATATATATATATATATTATATATATATAGATATATATATACATATACATATAGATATATATATATATGTATGTTAGACTCACCTTGTCATGTGTTAATGATTACGTAGTTTATAAAGCGTAGAAAAGCGTCAACACATCGCCTGACTGGAGATCAGGAAGTCCCCGCTCCTCCCTGCGTGGCCCCGCCCCCTCTCTCTGGTGGGAGGAGCTCTGGACGTGTGTGTGTGTGTGTGTGTGTGTGTGGAAGAGGAGCATGAAAAGAAGTCATTCCTAGACAACATTGGTTTTGGTCATGTATTACAAGGACAGAATCAGAGCTTTAAGTCTCTAAGTCTAAGACATAATGTGTGTATTCTCATACAGCCCATGTGTGTTCATCCAAGCACGAATGTTCATCTAACAGTTTCAAGTATTTTTATTGTCACTTCACAATTTACACGTGAGTATAAGCAGTGAGTGAAAAACCTTTTGTGCAAAACGCCCGACAGCCGACAGTAATTATAAAAGTATACAAAATAGAAATAGAACTACAAAATAGAAGTAGGACTAGCAAAATAGAAATAGAACTATGCAAAATAGAAATAGAACTATAAATATAAATTCTGTGTAAAATAAGAATAAAATGAAATGAAATATACAACAAAGTATCCAGGTGAGCAGTACACATATAAATCAATGTAATAAAATATACATTGTTATATGCTGACATTCACAGAATACCTTCTCAGACAGTCAACACAACACTAGCACCAGCAATTAGCACCAGGACTAGCACTAACACCAGCACTAGCACCAGCACTAGCAGTAACACTAGCACCAGGACCAGCACTAGCAGTAACACCAGCACTAGCACCAACACTTAACACTACTACCAGCACTAGCAGTAACACCAGCACTAGCACCAACACTTAACACTACTACCAGCACTAGCAGTAACACTAGCACCAGCACTAGCAGTAACACCAGCACTAGCACCAACACTTAACACTAATACCAGCACTAGCACCAGCAGTAACACTAGCACTTAGCACCAGGACCAGCACTAGTAGTAGCACCAGCACTAGCACCAACATTGAGCACTACTACCAGCACTAGCACCAACACTTAGCACTAGCTCCAGCAGTAACACTAGCAATTAGCACCAGGACTAGCACTTAGCTCTTAACTTTGATGCCGAACTTGTTCAGCAGCCTGATGGCCTGACTGTGGAAGCTGTCTCTGAGTCTGCTCGTCACTTGATACTGCGGTATCGCCTGCCTGACGGTAGAAGTGTGTACAGTTCGTGGCTGGGGTGGTTATTGTCTTTAATAATCCGTTTGGCCTTGGCCACGCACCGCCTGGTGTATGTATCCAAGAGGGAGGGAAGCTCATCTCCAACGATGTACTGGGCCGTCCGCACCACCCTCTGTAGTGTTTTACGCTCCAGTGCGGCGCAGTTTCCGTACCAGACGGTGATGCATCCTGTAAGAACAATCTCGATGGAACAGGAGTAGAATGTTCTGAGGATGCGGGGGCACATGTTGAATTTCAGGCGTTGTTGGGCCTTTTTCACCATGTGTGTGGTGTGCGTGGTCCATGTGAGGTCCTCGGAGATGTGCATGCCGAGGAACTTGAAGCTGTGCACACACACACACACACACACACACACCGTCTCTCTGGGGTGAACAACAGGATATCCGTGTAACAGTTGCTTCATGAACTCACTGGGTTGCTGTACTCTGCACAATAAAGATAACTCTGCATCAGTTGTCAAATATTCCTTTATTCACTAATGTATATTTACTTCAGTCAAAATAGAAAATCCACAACACACCACCATGCTTGGTAAAGAGTCAAATTAGACAGAGCTGCTGATTAGTGAACCAGTGTGTGTGTGTGTGTTGTAGGTCCCTGGTTTCCACACCTGGGGGCGGTTATCCTTCTCCCACAGCCTCCATCACATCGGACGCCTCCGACTACGCTGTCGGTGCCGTCTACGAGCAGTGGGTAAGCGGGGCCTGGCAGCCACTTGCTTTCTTCAGCCGTCAGTTGCGCCCCAGCGAGCGGAAGTACAGCACTTTCGACCGGGAGCTGCTTGGTCTCTACCTCGCCATCAGACACTTTCGCCCCCTGCTGGAAGGTCGACACTTCACTGCTTTTGTCGACCACAAGCCGCTGACTTTCGCCATGGCCAAGGTGGCTGAGCCGTGGTCCGCCCGCCAGCAACGTCATCTGTCCTACATTTTGGAGTTCACCACAGATTTACAGCACGTTGCCGGCAAGGACAACCAGGTGGCAGACTGCCTGTCACGGGCTGTGGCAGGAGCAGTCCATCTTGGTTTGGATTACAGCCGCATGGCAGCGGACCAGACCACAGACCCAGACGTGCAACTCCTCAGGACCTCGACTACAGGGCTGAAAATAGAGGATGTGGTTTTTGGCGATGCCGGCACCACGCTCCTGTGTGACGTCTCCACAGGCAGTCCTCGGCCAATCATTCCCACGGGATGGAGACGTCAAGTTTTTGACGCCATCCATGGTCTCTCCCACCCAGGTTCGAAAGCGTCACAGAGACTGGTTGCAGCGAAGTTTGTTTGGCACAGCCTCAAGAAGGACGTCAGGGACTGGGCTAACACCTGTCTTGAGTGCCAACGGGCCAAAGTACACCGCCACACTAAAGCCCCGTTAGAGTTGTTCCCGGTGCCAGAGAGACGGTTTGACCATGTTAACGTGGATCTGGTAGGCCCTCTGCCCTCCTCCTTTTGTGGTGGACATGGGCGGCAAACCGGAGCGACTCTCCATTGACCGCCTCAAACCAGCTCACTTGGACGTGGCTAGGCCCATTGAATTGGCCCAGCCCCCACGACGTGGACGACCTCCAGCTCTGCCCCCACCCCCTGCTCCCCTCCCTCCCAAAACTCCCACACTCCATGCCCCACACCCGTGTCATGTTGGCCTTCCATACTGAACGGCACAGCCGTTGTGGCCGGTTAATACGTCCACCTCCCCGATGACAGTTTTTTTCTTCTGATATGGTGAATTCTGGGGGGACGTGTGTAGTGAATGTGATATAATTCACCCTTGTTCTTTAGTGTGGTTCTACACACTGTTATTTCATGCAGTTGTTTAATGTTATGTGTTATGCATGTAAGTATGACTGTTTCGGGATCGTGGTCCCTTTAACTAATCTGTGTGTGTGATGACTAGAGCCCCATGCTTGTTTTGTTTCCGGGACAGCGCCATCTTTGTAGTTCAAGTTTTGCTATTGAAATTAAACGACACACGAACTCGTGTGCTCAACGTGAGAAATTCTCTTGCTTTTTAATGCAATTTCCACAGTAGCATCATTATTATTATTATTATTATTATTCAAAGTCAAAGTGTACTTTATTGTCAATCAGACCATGCAACACGTAATTACACAGAGGATCGAATTTATTATCGATATTATTATTATTATTATTATTATTAAGATAAGATAAGATTGAACTTAATTAATCCCGAAGGCAATTCTTGTGCCAGATTGCATAGCAATACAGTACAATAAAACAACAGAGAAATACAAATAAACTAACAAATTTACAAATGTAGTCAAAATATATAAATATATAAAATATAAAAATATATAGGCAAGATAAGGTATTCAGACGGTGAAAACAATTTGTCATAATTGAAGTGTAATACTGTGGTAATAATGGTTAGAGGACGTATTGCACCTGATAGAAAGAATATTAATAATAATAATAATAATATAGCACATGATGATGAGAGTAGATGAGAGGTAGTATTACAGGTAATATTTAGAGATAACATGATATTAATAATAATAATAATATATTGCACATGATGATGAGAGGAGATGAGAGGTAGTATTACAGGTAATATTTAGAGGTAACATGATATTAATAATAATAATAATAAAATAGCACATGATGCGAGGAGATGAGAGTAGAATTGAGGTATTACAGGTAATTATTTAGAGGTAACACTGATGATTAATAATCAATAATTAAATATAAATTGCACATGATGATGAGAGTAGATAAGAGGTAGTATTACAGGTAATATTTAGAGGTAACATGATATTAATAATATAATTAATATATTGCACATGATGATGAGGATAATGCACATGATGTTGAAATGTATAAATAAATAAAAATAAATGTTACTTATTTACTTAAAACCCCTGTGGTAAATATACAAATTCTATGTTATATTATATAATAATATAAATTATATTATAATATATTATATTATAATTTAATATAATATAATATAGTATAATATAATATAATATAATATAATATATTATAATATAACATAATATAATATAATATAATATAATATAGTATAATATAGTATAGTATAATATAATATATTATAATAAAACATGAATATGAAGACAGGGGACTGTGGCAGGGGCGGAACCTTTGTCTGGGCGGAACGAGGGGGTCGCGGAGGAGGAGAAGCCGGACGCTCGTCGCCGACGCGCCAATATGGCGGCCAACTTCGAGCACATTTTCCAGGACTTCCTCCTGAAGAAGATCCGAGAGATGGAGGAGCAGCAAGGAGACGGCGGCGGGTCCGTGTTGTTGTTGTTGTTGTTGTTGTTGTTGTCGTCGTCGTCTCACCGTGGACACCGTCTATCCTCACGGTTGTTGACGTATTGTATCGCGTCGTTAAATATAAATATATTGAAATATAAAACAGCACAAGACTCATCCTGTCATGTTCATAATGCTAGATATAGATCCAGGTCCACGTCTTTACACACCGCTCGGAATGCGCTGGCCACGCCCACGCCACCGGTGTGGGCGTGGCCAGCCCCATGACGACGAGCCGTCACGTGACGTCACATTGCGTTTGCGATGATGTGACGTCACAAGTGGGCCTCCTCCCCCTCCTCTTCTTCATCCTCCTCCTCTTCATTCTCCTGCTCCTCTTCTTCATCCTCCTGCTCCTCCTCTTTTTCATCCTCCTGCTCCTCATCTTATTCCTCCTCCTCCTCCTCCTCCTCCTCCTCCTCCTCCTCCTCCTCTTCTTCTTCCTCCTCCTCTTGCTCCTACTCCTCCTTCTCACCTGGTGTTGTTCTTGCTCCTACTCCTCCTCCTCACCTGGTGTTGTTCTTTCTCAGTCCTGTGAAAGCCTCGGCCTCCTCCTCCTTGGACGCCACGGCCATGATGCGACCGGACTCCGAGCGGGACGACGTGGCGGAGGACGGCGTGGCGGAGGACGGCAGGGCGGAGGACGCCGTGGCGGAGGACAACGTGGCGGAGGACGGCCCGGCGGAGGACGGCCCGGCGGAGGATGGCGTGGTGGAGGACGGCCCGGCGGAGGACGGCGTGGTGGAGGACGGCCCGGTGGAAGACGGCGTGGCGGAGGACGGCGTGGCGGAGGACGGCCCAGTGGGGGCAGCAGCAGCGCTGAAGAAACACAAGAAGCACAAGAAACACAAGAGCAAGAAGAGCAAGAAGAGCAAGAAGAAGAAGAAGAAAAGGGACAAGGAGAGCAGCTCGGAGTCCGGCCTTGAGTCTGAAGCCGAGGCCGAGCGTCGCTCCAGGTCCGCGTATAACCCCTATTTCACCAACAATGTAAATGTAAATATATACTTATTGTTCACGTCGAACTGAACTCTGTTCCACAGCAGAACGCCGGCGGACCAGGCTAATGATGGAGGTGAGCTGCACCTCCTCTCCCTGTCTTGTTTAGTCGTCCGCGTGATAAGATAAGATAAGATGAGATAGAACTTTATTAATCTGAAGGAAATTCTTGTGCCAGGTTGCATAGCAATACAGTACAATAAAACAATAGAGGAATAAACTGAATAATAAAAATACAGTCAAAATATACAAATATACAAATATATAGGCAAGATAAGATATTCAGACGGCGAAAACAATTTGTCATAATTAAAGTGTAATACTGTGATAATAATAATGGTTGGGGGACGTATTGCACCTGATAGAAAGAATATTACGAATATTGCACATAATGTTGAAAGGTAATGTAGGAGAGGTATTGGACATGACAATGATGATGAGAGGTAGTATTACAGGTAATATTTATAGAGAACATGATATTAATAGTAGTAATATAGCACATGATAATGAGAGTATTGCACATAATACTGAGAAAAATGCACATGATGTTGAAAGGTAATATTGCACATGATTATCATGATGACAAGTCAGCTGTTAGTTTGTACCCGTCCACTTTTGATAGTTTGAACGCATCACACTGCAAATCCCAGATGGATTAAAATTAAAAAAAAATCTTTTTTATTTTATTTCTTCTGTGAAGAAGGCAGTCGAAGAGCCGGTCGGCACAAGCAGCACTCGGCGGGGAAGAAGAAGAGAAAGAAGAGGAGAAAAGAAGATGGCCGGAGCTCGTCTGACTCGGAGTCGGAGGGAGGTGGCCACGGACACCGCGTCACTTCTCCACAGCGGCAGAAGGACCTCCCGGACATCATCCCCCGACAGGTAACACGACACCATCCCCCGACAGGTAACACGACGCCATGCCCCGACAGGTAACACGACGCCATGCCCCGACAGGTAACACGACGCCATCCCCCGACAGGTAACACGGCGCCATGCCCCGACAGGTAACACGCGCCATGCCCCGACAGGTAACACGACGCCATCCCCCGACAGGTAACACGGCGCCATGCCCCGACAGGTAACACGGCGCCATGCCCCGACAGGTAACACGGCGCCATGCCCCGACAGGTAACACGGCGCCATGCCCCGACAGGTAACACGACGCCATCCCCCGACAGGTAACACGACGCCATCCCCCGACAGGTAACACGACGCCATCCCCCGACAGGTAACACGACGCCATGCCCCGACAGGTAACACGACGCCATCCCCCGACAGGTAACACGACGCCATCCCCGACAGGTAACACGACGCCATCCCCCGACAGGTAACACGACGCCATCCCCCGACAGGTAACACGACGCCATCCCCGACAGGTAACACGACGCCATCCCCCGACAGGTAACACGGCGCCATGCCCCGACAGGTAACACGACGCCATCCCCCGACAGGTAACACGACGCCATCCCCGACAAGTAACACGACGGGGCGGGGCATATGCAACGGACATCACAGGTTAATTTACCTGCTCGTCTATTTTGTACACGCAGGACACCTCTAAATTTAAAGCAGCAGGAGGAGGAGGAGGAGCAGGAGGAGGAGGAGGAGACCCCGGGAGAGACGGCAGCAGGAGCCACGCCTCCCGCGTCCGTTCCCGATCCCGTTCCCACTTGGCAAGGAGGGCGCACCGCTCTCGCTCCAGACCGCGCGGTCGGAGGTCCGGCTCTTGCTCCAGGTCCAGGTCCATGTCCAGGTCCAGGTCCCGGTCTAGGTCCCGGCGGCGCAGGACCAGGTCTGCTTCCAGGTCCTCCAGGTCAGGACTCACTGTTTGTACGAGTAGCGTCCCACTAGCATCCGGAATATATTTGGCGGACAATCGTTTCAGAAGACGACCCTAAAAAAACTAATTTTGTCTCCCACGCGGGAACGCCGGCACCAGGTCCCAGCTCGGCCGACGGTCCAGAAGAAGAACCAGGTCCCGTTCCCGATCTTCCCGGCGGCCGTCCCCCAGGACCAGATACTCCCCCAGAACCAGATGCTCCCCCAGGACCCGGCGGTCTGGGACCCGGTCTGGTTCCGAAGCCAGGGGCCCTGGACCAGACAGGAAGCCCTCCCTCGCTGACCCCGCCCCCGGCAACACAGTACCTTCCTGTGTATGTAATTTCCTGTGCGTCATTTAATGTCTCTCTCTCGATACTTCCTGATGTGCATCATTTAATGAAACCTTTACTCTCTAGCGTATGTCTTTAAAACCTTTATAACCTTCTAATCACGTTTCATCGGCTCAATACCTTGTTGTTTCTTTAAATACTGTTTCTGTAGTCGGACTCTCCTGGCACCGAAGCCCGGGTCTCGGAGTCCACCGAGGGCCCTGAGGGCCACGCCCCCACAGCCTCCTGTGACTCTGCCACTCCAGGAGCCGGGGCTGCCAAGTCCACAGGGTCATGGAAACCACTTCCACCCCTGGAGGTTGTGACCTCCGCAAGGTAAGCCGTTATCAGCCTCCCGAGGTGCATGTGCATCAGATATGGTAGAATCTACTAGTCTGCACACGTCTACCACATTATCACATCTTCTGGCAGAAGCTTGCATCTCGGTGCTTTCTGAAAGACGTTGAATCAAATCGATGAATTGTCTCACAGTTTGTTACAGAAGACGGGGGCCACCCAAGCCCCTGAAGGCCCGGCCGGAGGCCGCCCGGCGTCCGGCGAGGAGGGCCAGCCCCAGAGCACCGACCCCCAGAGTTTGGACCCCCAGAGCCCAGACCCCCAGAGCACCGACCCCCAGAGCGCAGACCCCCAGAGCACCGACCCCCAGAGTGCAGACCCCCAGAGTGCAGACCCCCAGAGCGTAGACCCCCAGAGCGTAGACCCCCAGTCCCAGAGCGCCGACCCCCAGAGCGCAGGCCCCCAGAGCACCGACCCCAGCCCCAGAGCACCGACCCCCAGCCCCAGAGCACCGACCCCCAGCCCCAAAGCAGCGACCCCCAGCACCAGAGCAGTGACCCCCAGCCCCAGAGTGCAGGCCTCCAGAGTGCAGGCCTCCAGAGTGCAGGCCTCCAGAGTGCAGGCCTCCAGAGTGCAGGCCCCCAGAGTGCAGGCCCCCAGAGTGCAGGCCCCCAGAGTGCAGGCCCCCAGAGCGCAGGCCCCAGAGCGCAGGCCCCCAGAGCGCAGACCCCCAGAGCGCAGACCCCCAGAGCGCAGACCCCAGAGCACCGACCCCCAGCCCCAGAGCAGCGACCCCCAGTCCCAGAGCAGCAAACCCCAGCCCCAGAGCAGAGACCCCCAGCCCCAGAGCAGCAACCTCCAGTCCCAGAGCACCGACCCCCAGACCCAGAGTGCAGGCCGAGGGGCAGACTCACTGGCCCAGGAGAGAGGTGAGGACACGGGTTCGTCCACGGTTCCTTCTGGCTCTCTTGACCCCACGAGTCAGAACACGGAGAACCGCCTCTCCTTGTCGTCCAGCACTGCCAATGAGGCCAGCGGCTGCAAGTCCTCCGCGAGGAAGGCGAGGACGTCGGCATCCAAGTCACCACAGAAGAAGAAGGAGGGGAAATCGACGAAGAAGAGCAGCAGGAAGAGGTCCAGGTCTGGCTCCCCGAGCCGCAGGAGGAGGTCTCGGTCTGGGAGCCGGTCCAAGAGGAAGAGATCAGGGTCTAGGAGGAAGAGGTCGGGGTCGAGGAGGAAGAGGTCGGGTTCCAGGCGGAAGAGGTCTGGGTCTAGGAGGAAGAGGTCTGGGTCCAGGCGGAAGAGGTCTGGGTCTAGGAGGAAAAGGTCTGGGTCTCGCAGGAAGAGGTCGGTGTCCAGGCGGAAAAGGTCTGGGTCCAGGTCACGGAGGAGATCCAGGTCTAGGTCCAAGTCCAGGTCCAGGAAGAGGTCCAAGTCCAGGTTAGTGGGGCACTTATGGTGGTACTAGTAGAACAGGCTCTAGTTTGGGCCTGGTCTAGTCGGCCCTCTCTTTAGACAGAAGAGTGTAGTCCACTCTTAATTCCAGAACCCAGATGCTACAGGTTTCTGCCCTGCACAGGAGCGGCCGAGGAGCTGTAATCCGTTTCCTGCACGTTGCAAGAACATCTTGTCATTGTCTTGTATTGCTGCAGGTCTCCGGCCCGGCGTTCCCGGAGGTCGCGGTCGAGGTCGCGCTCGGGGCAGCGGCGTGGCGCCTACGGTGGCAGCTTCAGCCAGCGGGACCGCTGGAAGCGGGAGCCCAGCCACTCGCCGGTGCTTATCCTCCGCAAGAACCGCTCCCCTGCGCCCAAGACCTGCGGCGAGAGTCCGTCACGCATCACGGAGCTGGGTGAGCACACGGCCCCCCACCGTGTCCAATGTGGCCTCTCGTTGTTGTTGTACTTGTTCTGACGCTTGCTGTTCTGTCGTCGTCCAATCAGACAAGGGGCAGCTCCTGGAGATCGCCAAGGCCAACGCCGCGGCCATGTGTGCGAAGGCGGGCGTTCCCATCCCGGACAACCTGAAGCCCAGACTCACCACCCAGCTGCCGATGCCTCTGCCGCTGCCGCTGCCCAACATGGCCATGAATGCAGCCATGGCTAGCATGGCAGCCGGTACCACCTCCGCACAAACACTGTGTTCAGCTCTCCATCGTCACGCACTTATACTGGAGTCGTGCTCTATAACCCAGTGGAGAGAGATATCTAGGTTCTATAACCCAGGAGAGAGAGATATCTAGGTTCTATAACCCAGGAGAGAGAGATATCTAGGTTTTATAACCCAGGAGAGAGCGATATCTTGGTTCTATAACCCAGGAGAGAGAGATATCTCGGTTCTATAACCCAGGAGAGAGCGATATCTTGGTTCTATAACCCAGGAGAGAGAGATATCTAGGTTCTATAACCCAGTGGAGAGAGATATCTAGGTTCTATAACCCAGGAGAGAGAGATATCTAGGTTCTATAACCCAGGAGAGAGAGATATCTAGGTTTTATAACCCAGGAGAGAGCGATATCTTGGTTCTATAACCCAGGAGAGAGCGATATCTTGGTTCTATAACCCAGGAGAGAGAGATATCTAGGTTCTATAACCCAGAAGAGAGAGATATCTCGGTTCTATAACCCAGGAGAGAGAGATATCTCGGTTCTGTAACCCAGGAGAGAGAGATATCTCGGTTCTATAACCCAGGAGAGAGAGATATCTTGGTTCTGTAACCCAGGAGAGAGAGATATCTAGGTTCTATAACCCAGGAGAGAGAGATATCTAGGTTCTATAACCCAGGAGAGAGAGATATCTAGGTTCTATAACCCAGGAGAGAGAGATATCTAGGTTCTATAACCCAGGAGAGAGAGATATCTAGGTTCTATAACCCAGGAGAGAGAGATATCTTGGTTCTATAACCTAGTATAACCCTATAACCTCTCCTCAGCCACGATGACTGCGGCTCTGACCAGCATGGGTGCTCTGGCCTCGCTGCCCCCCCTCCCCTCCATCACCAACAAGCCGCCACCCGGGGCCCCGCCCCCCAACATGGCCGCCCTGGAGGAGGTGAAGAAGAAGGTGAACAAGCAGGCGAACACCATCAGCATCAAGGAGTTCACCGACGTAAGGAGACGACCCCTGACCGCAGAGGTCACCCTTGCGCGCTCTCTCTCTCTCTCTCTCTCTCTTTCTTTCTTTCTTTCTTTCTTTCTTTCTTTCTTTCTTTCTTTCTCTCTCTCTCTCTATTCTAAAAGCAGCAGACACCGGCGACAACAGCAGGGCGAGGGAGGGAGATGATGATCCTGT
>PIJE02003533.1:12500-24094 GCA_002895965.2 Coryphaenoides rupestris | reverse complement strand
GCTCGCCAGGGGCCCTGGCACCCTGCTCCGCCTGCTCCTCCTCCTCCTTCTCCTCTCCTCTCTGCTCCTCCTCTTTCCTCCTCCTCCTCCTCCTCCTGCTCCTCCATCCTGCTTCTCCCATCAATCTCTCCTCCCTGGTTCTCAGGATGTTTACTACCCACCAGACCACAGAGGGAGGGGGTTCTAATTCTGTCGCTAGTGGCCGACACACAGCGTTTGGGGTGGAGGGAGGGAGGGAGTGGAGGTGGAGGTGGGGTTTGGAGCGGGAGGTGGAGGTGGGTTGGAGGGAGCGAGTGGAGGTGGGAGTTTGCAGCGGCCCGAGCCTCCTCAGACAGCCTGAGCAGCTGCTGAGCTGGGAGGCGGAAGTCGTCTCTAAATAAACTCCAATTAACCAATTAACTCACCCGGACAACGTTTTACATTCACTTCAATTTAGTTTTGGTTTGTTTTTTTTTTTTTTTTTTGGTGGGGGGGGGGGGGGGGGGGGGGATCTTTGTTGATCAACGTACTACTTCTGCCTCAGGTCTGATCTATAGTTACAGTGTGTGTGTGTGTGGTGTGTGTGTGGTGTGTGTGTGGGTGTGTGTGGTGTGTGTGTGTTGGGTGGGTGTGTTCTCCAGGGGGAGGGGGGGGGAGGGCGGGGGGAGGGGGTACCTTCTTGAGCCAGGCCTGGGGACCACTGCAAGACAGTTCTTCAGAGCTCAGGACCTGCGCCCCGGTGGACCCGGTGAACAGACCGGGGATGCTGTTAGACTGGGCCCACGCGTCCACCTGCAGAACCACACGCACACAGCCCACCTGTCAGTCACCTGGTCGCCCACCTGTCAGTCACCTGGTCGCCCACCTGTCAGTCACCTGGTCGCCCACCTGTCAGTCACCTGGTCGCCCACCTGTCAGTCACCTGGTCGCCCACCTGTCAGTCACCTGGTCGCCCACCTGTCAGTCACCTGGTAGCACACCTGTCAGTCACCTGGTCGCCCACCTGTCAGTCACCTGGTCGCCCACCTGTCAGTCACCTGGTCGCCCACCTGTCAGTCACCTGGTAGCCCACCTGTCAGTCACCTGGTAGCCCACCTGTCAGTCACCTGGTCGCCCACCTGTCAGTCACCTGGTCGCCCACCTGTCAGTCACCTGGTAGCACACCTGTCAGTCACCTGGTCGCCCACCTGTCAGTCACCTGGTAGCACACCTGTCAGTCACCTGGTCGCCCACCTGTCAGTCACCTGGTAGCCCACCTGTCAGTCACCTGGTAGCACACCTGTCAGTCACCTGGTCGCCCACCTGTCAGTCACCTGGTCGCCCACCTGTCAGTCACCTGGTCGCACACCTGTCAGTCATCTGGTCGCCCACCTCTCAGTCACCTGGTAGCCGCTTGCTCACCTGCTCTTGCGCCCGACTGAGCATGCTCATGGCGCTGACGTCGTACGGGTTCTCAGCCAATCGCCTTTGAGCTTTGATCCTCTCCGTCACGGCCTGGGAGATGTCTACTGGCTGGAGGAGAGGAGCCGCAAGGGGGAGGAGTCGTGAGAACAGAGCTCTGTGGGGGGTGGGGGGGCGGGGTCACGGGCGTACGGGTGCATATGGTCACCTGGAGTGGGGGCTCTGGGAACACGCTGTCCCTGGACGCCACGGCGACGGGGGCCGGCATGGCGGCGGGAGGCTGCGGCACGGCGATGGGGGCCGGCGCGGCGGTGGGATGCTGCGCCGCGGCGACCGTCTCCCCCGACGACGAGTCAGCCGGAGCAGACGGCACCGCCTTGGCGACGGCAGCGGCTGCTGATTTAGCCGCCTTCTCCGACGCCTTGTCCACGGCGACCCACTCTCCGTACGCGCCGGGGGCCTCGCCCTCCTGGACAGGAAGTGGTCACGCGTCAGGGAGGGAAGTCAGACCGCTGAACGCACCGTGAGGAGGACGTGACGGCGGGTACCTTCTTGCGGTGCTGAGAGCCGGAGGAGACGGGGAACTCCTTGGCGATGCCCGCGTCGCTGCGGACCGCCGGACGGACAGACGTGTTCTGATGCCCGCGGGGGGGGGGGGGGGGGGGGGGGCCGAGAGACACACAATCAAAGACAACCACAACCACGGTTATACCACAACCATATAACAATACCATAAGACCTACGTATGTGTGTGTTTGTGTGTGTGTATGTGCGTGCTCACGTTGAGGCTGAAGCTGATGGCCTTCTGCTCGCGCACGGCGGCGATGCCGAAGGGCTTTCCCTCATCTTCCTCGTCGGACACGTGGGGCTTGGCCACCGGCAGCTCCCCCTTGCTGTCCACGATCATCTTGCACTTCTACACAGCAACAACAATCAGTTGAGTGTAACTCTTAATGTGTCACCAAGCCAGTGTTTGTTCAAGAGAGAGAGGTAGAGAGAGAGAGAGAGAGAGAGAGAGAGAGAGAGAGAGAGAGAGAGAGGAGAGAGAGGAGAGAGAGAGAGAGAGAGAGAGAGAGAGAGAGAGAGAGAGGTGAGAGAGAGAGAGAGAGAGAGAGAGAGAGAGAGAGAGAGAGAGAGAGAGAGAGGAGAGAGAGGAGAGAGCTCTCTCTCTCTCTCTCTCTCTCTCTCTCTCTCTCTCTCTCTCTCTCTCTCTCTCTGTCTGTCTCTGTCTCTGTCTCTCTGCCTCTCTCTCTCTCTCTCTCTTCCTTCATCTCTCTCTCTCTCTCTCTCTCTCTCCCCTCAGGACCAGTTCCTGCGCGCGGCGCCCGTCTCCGGAGGCGTGGGTGAGTTCCTGATGCGCAAGATGGGTTGGCGCCAGGGGGAGGGGCTCGGCCGGAACCGCGAGGGCACCGTGGAGCCAATCATCATCGACTTCAAGATCGACCGCAAAGGTCCGTCCGTCTGCGCCCCTTCACCCACAATCTGCCTGTGGTGGTGCTGGTGGTGGCGGCGGGGTTCCACTGCCAGCATGGGGGTCAAAGGTCATGAGGATAAGGACGGCGACGTCATTGTTGTTGTGTTTGTGTGCCTTCAGGACTCGTGGCTGAAGGAGAGAAGCCTCAGAAGCAGACGGGAGGACTCGTGGTGACCAAGGACCTCATGGGTACAACCGAATGTTCTCACCCGTCTGTGTTCTGAGTCCTGACCCGTCTGTGGTCTGTATTCTGAGTCCTGACCCGTCTGTGGTCTGTGTTCTGAGTCCTGACCCGTCTGTGGTCTGTGTTCTGAGTCCTGACCCGTCTGTGTTCTGAGTCCTGACCCGTCTGTGGTCTGAGTCCTGACCCGTCTGTGGTCTGTGTTCTGAGTCCTGACCCGTCTGTATTGGGAGTCCTGACCCGTCTGTGGTCTGAGTCCTGACCCGTCTGCGTTCTGAGTCCTGACCCGTCTCACCCCCAGGGAAGCATCCGGTCTCCGCTCTGATCGAGTTGTGCAACAAGAAGCGCATCATGCAGCCGGACTTCGTGATGGTGCACCACAGCGGGCCGGACCACCGCAAGAACTTCCTCTTCAAGGTTTGGGCTGCTGCTGCTCTCGGTCCTGTCCTGTCCTGTCCTGTCCTGTCCTGGTCTCTCCTCCAGAGACATTTATTATTATTACAGTTTCAACCTTTTATTATTTAAAGTCTGGTTGAGATAATATAAGATAACATAGAACTTTATTGATCCCGAAGGAAATTCTTGTGCCAGGTTGCATAGCAATAGAAGAAGAAGAAGAAGAAGAACAACAACTTTAATGATCCACACTTTTATGGTCACACAAACACAGCATGCTTGAAGTGGTGGCCGCCAAACACACACACATGCAGGGAGGGTGGCCCGTGGAAATTCAGTCTCTGCTTTTGACCCATCCTGGGTTATGCTGCCCCTCCAGGGGCAGCCAGGAGCAGTGGGCAGCCGTTCTAGACAGCGCCCGGGGACCATCAGCTCCAGATCTTTCGTCCACGTCTTGGTCAACGACTGGACAGGAGAAGCGATTCTTCGCATGTTTTTAATTGGGGTTCTTTTACTCCGTAAGGAGACCCCACGGAGCACGGGGAGAACATGCAAACTCCACACAGAAAGGCCGGGAGATCACCCACCTGGGCACCCGAGTCAACAGCGCCCCAGGCGGGAATCGATCCCAGGACCTTCTTGCTGTGAGGCAGCAGTGCAAGCACCGTGCCAATAATACAGTACAATAAAACAATAGAAATACACTGAATAATACAAATAAACTAACAGATTTACAAATGTACAGTCAATAGATCTATCTACATCTAGAGACCTAGATCTAGAGGTTTACGACCAGGAAGCGTTTCTACACACGTCGGCTCTGAGTCCAAGGTTCCTTCCGAGCAGAACGCGTTCTCCGCCGTGTTCCTCACAACGTTCCTCGTCTTGAGGCGCGTGTCTCTCTCCCCACCAGGTGTCGGTGAACGGCGTGGACTACCAGCCGCAGACGGCCAGCCCCAACAAGAAGCACGCCAAGGCCATGGCGGCGATGGTGGCCCTGCAGGGTCTGGGCGAGGTGAGGGGTCGCTGCTGTTCCCCGGTGTCTGTAGCTCGGCTGAGCGCCGGCTCCTGGTCCCGATCCCCGTCCCTGTAATGACGGTTCTCCTCTCCTTGTGGGTCCTCAGGTTCCTGCCGACGGGCCGGGACTCTACACCGGCCCCGTGTTCACCGCAGCCTCCACCGGGCCGCTCTTCTCCACCTGACACGTTGGCTTCGTAGCGCAGCGTTCCTCCCTGCGTGTCCGGGGTTCTCCTCCAGGGGGCGGACGTGTCTCATGATGCTGGGAACCCCCCAAACTTATCTGTTGTCAAGTTGTCTCATTCTCACGTTGACTGTGATTTTTCAAATAAAATAAAATAAAGCTGTATTGACCGCTGTGATCCAGTTGTTGGGATTGATTGTGCGCACACACACACACACACACACACTAACGTTCATAGAAAAGCTGCAACATGCAACAACTAAGTTTGGTTGGATGTCTCTTCATCCGTCTCTCTCTCTTTGTCCCTGTCTGTCTCTCTTTGTCCCTGTCTGTCTCTCTTTGTCTCTCTTTGTCTGTCTCTCCTTCTCTTTCCATACTCCATGTATAACAGTTATACAGTATATACACCGTGTACCAATAATATATTCATACATAAGAGACGAGAAGTGCCTACAAGATTTATTATTCTTTATTCATTCTCCTGTGCAGTCATGAAGCAGTCATGAAACGATATGTACGACGCACAGTTTAAAGAGAAATCATATTTCATTCAAAATAAATAGAAACCATAGAAGTCAGATCTGCCAACAGTAATATTTGATGTCACTGTAGATGAGTTTAATTTCAAGCCTTAAATGATCAAACAAAAAGAATGACAAAACACAATCTTTTATGTTTTTACCGAAATTGAAAAATTAAATATCTGAACAAAACGATGAATTGGTAAATATATCTGAAAGCTACAGTTTTTACGTCAAGGTTGACGCACAACGGCCCTCAAAAAACCCTTCCCAGACCTAAGGAGTGACATGAATATGGTCGGGCCGTGTGAGGCTGATGCTGAAGATAAGCACATTATGATTCTAATATTTAGTATTTTCTACTCAATGTTCGCTCCTTGCAGCGAGGAGAACAGCGACTCAAACAGGGACTTCACCCGGAGGGCATCGCCGAGGATGTGTGTGTGTGTGTGTGTGTGTGGGTGGTCTGGCCCCGCCCTCTTCATGGCTTGGCCACGCCTCCTTCTGCCTGGGCTTCCTTCTCCAGATCGGAGTAGTAGTCGAGGGCCTTCCTCACAGGCTCCAGGATGTGTTGCTAGGGAACACCGTTAAAGACAGATATGTTGCTAGGGAACACCGTTAAGGACAGATATGTTGCTAGGGAACACCGTTAAGGACAGATATGTTGATAGGGAACACCGTTAAGGACAGATATGTTGCTAGGGAACACCGTTAAGGACAGGTGTGTTGTGTTGGGGGAGGGGCTTACCTCCAGGCAGGGAAACAGCTTGGTGAGCTCAGAGAAGAGAGGCAGGAGGACAAAGCGAATGAAGCTGGTCTGGGAGGACGGCTTGGACACTTTGTCCCGGTCCATGAAGGGCGTCACCGGCAGACCCTTCAGCTTCTCCGTGTCGCTCTGAAATCGGACCGGGGGGGGGCCGAGGTCGGAAGAACCAAGTCACATGATCGCAGAGAAAGCTAACCCCTTCGTCTCTGAGGTTTTGATGAAGCCGAGAATGTGGGGTGCATCCTAACTAGGTGAGACGCGACACCCTAGCTCGGTGAGATCTCAGCCAGGTGAGATCCCAGCCAGGTGAGATCCTAACCAGGTGAGATGTGACACCCTATCTAGGTGAGATCTCAGCCAGGTGAGGTGTGGTGAAGCTCTCACCTGGTGGAAGAACTCCTGCAGCAGACAGTCCAGCCAGGGTTCAGCCACCGCCATGGGACGCGCCTCGTTGGAGATGTCGCTCACCTTCAGCATGATCTTCATCAGCTGAGACACACAATCCACACGACGACGAGATATGACTTCATACTTGGAATTACATTTTATTCAATATTGTGATTATATAAAAGATATGACGGATGGATTCAATCATTACTAGGCCTATAAATTGTGATTATATAAAAGTATATTATAAATTATTATGTTCAGATGACTATGATTGACAGACGATCAATAATTCATCAGTAATTATGCGTGGGAGTGTGTGTGTTTGCTGGCTGGCTGAATTGGCCTCACCTGGCCCAGGTAGAGTCTGGGGTGGGTGGGGCTACAAGCCTCACCTGGCCCAGTTAGAGTCTGGGGGGTGGAGCTACAAGCCTCACCTGGCCCAGTTAGAGTCTGGGGTGGGTGGGGCTACAAGCCTCACCTGGCCCAGTTAGAGTCTGGGGTGGGTGGGGCTACAGCCTCACCTGGCCCAGTTAGAGTCTGGGGTGGGTGGGGCTACAGCCTCACCTGGCCCAGTTAGAGTCTGGGGGGGGGGGGGGGGGGCTACAGCCTCACCTGGCCCAGTTAGAGTCTGGGGGGGGTACAGCCTCACCTGGCCCAGTTAGAGTCTGGGGTGGGTGGGGCTACAAGCCTCACCTGGCCCAGTTAGAGTCTGGGGTGGGTGGGGCTACAAGCCTCACCTGGCCCAGGTAGAGTCTGGGGTGGGTGGGGCTACAAGCCTCACCTGGCCCAGTTAGAGTCTGGGGTGGGTGGGGCTACAAGCCTCACCTGGCCCAGTTAGAGTCTGGGGGGGTGGAGCTACAAGCCTCACCTGGGCCAGTTAGAGTCTGGGGTGGGTGGGCTACAAGCCTCACCTGGCCCAGTTAGAGTCTGGGGGGGTGGGGCTACAAGCCTCACCTGGCCCAGGTAGAGTCTGGGTGGGTGGGGCTACAAGCCTCACCTGGCCCAGTTAGAGTCTGGGGTGGGTGGGGCTACAAGCCTCACCTGGCCCAGTTAGAGTCTGGGGGGGGTGGGGCTACAAGCCTCACCTGGCCCAGGTAGAGTCTGGGGTGGGTGGGGCTACAAGCCTCACCTGGCCCAGTTAGAGTCTGGGGGGGTGGAGCTACAAGCCTCACCTGGGCCAGGTAGAGTCTGGGGTGGGTAGGGCTACAAGCCTCACCTGGCCCAGTTAGAGTCTGGGGGGTGGAGCTACAAGCCTCACCTGGGCCAGTTAGAGTCTGGGGTGGGTGGAGCTACAAGCCTCACCTGGCCCAGTTAGAGTCTGGGGGGCTGCACACCAGGTTAAGTTGGCCACCAGCACACACACTCACAGCATGCTAGCATTGTACCGTCTGCAATTAGATTTGAATGTAAGATGGACGGCTGCTCACCACTTCCTTGTGGTCTTTGGTCTTAAAGTCGAACACCGGCAGCGAAGCTTTGAACTTGTTGAGGATCTCATTGTGTCGTGCCATGTCTGTCGCTAGGATACACCTGGACACACACAACACGATGTAGCTCCTCCTCCTCCTCCTCCTCCTCCTCCTCCTCAGTACTACTACTAATAACACGAGTATTGAATAAGCGAGTGCAGCAGTAGAAGGTCTGCTTCTTACTTGATCATTCCAGAGCGTATGTGTTTGTACTGGCTGCTGGTCAAACTCTTTAAGATGTTGCACTCTGGCTACAGGAGAGAGAGAAGGGAGGCTTGTAACACAACGTAACACAACGTAACACAACGTAACAGCGTAACACAACGTAACACAACGTAACACAACGTAACACAGCGTAACACAACGTAACACAGCGTAACACAACGTAACACAACGTAACACAACCGTAACACAGCGTAACACAACCTAACAGCGTAACACAACGTAACACAGCGTAACACAACGTACGTAACACAACACAGCGTAACACAACGTAACACAGCGTAACACAACGTAACACAACGTAACACAGCGTAACACAACGTAACACAGCGTAACACAACGTAACACAGCGTAACACAACGTAACACAGCGTAACACAACGTAACACAACGTAACACAACGTAACACAGCGTAACACAACGTAACACAGCGTAACACAACGTAACACAGCGTAACACAGCGTAACACAACGTAACACAGCGTAACACAACGTAACACAACGTAACACAGCGTAACACAACGTAACACAACGTAACACAACGTAACACAACGTAACACAGCGTAACACAACGTAACAGCGTAACACAACGTAACACAGCGTAACACAACGTAACACAGCGTAACACAACGTAACACAACGTAACACAGCGTAACACAACGTAACACAGCGTAACACAACGTAACACAACGTAACACAGCGTAACACAACGTAACACAGCGTAACACAGCGTAACACAGCGTAACACAACGTAACACACGTAAACGTAACACAACGTAACACAACGTAACACAGCGTAAACACACGTAACACAACGTAACACACGTAACACACAGTAACACAACGTAACACAACGTAACACAGCGTAACACAGCGTAACACAGCGTAACACAACGTAACACAACGTAACACAACGTAACACAGCGTAACACAACGTAACACAGCGTAACACAACGTAACACAGCGTAACACAGCGTAACACAACGTAACACAGCGTAACACAACGTAACACAGCGTAACACAACGTAACACAGCGTAACACAGCGTAACACAACGTAACACAGCGTAACACAACGTAACACAGCGTAACACAACGTAACACAACGTAACACAACGTAACACAGCGTAACACAACGTAACACAACGTAACACAACGTAACACAACGTAACACAGCGTCGTAACACAGCGTAACACAACGTAACACAACGTAACACAGACGTAACACAGCGTAACACAACGTAACACAGCGTAACACAACGTAACACAGCGTAACACAACGTAACACAGCGTAACACAGCTGACACACATAACACAACGTAACACAACGTAACACAACGTAACACAGACGTAACACAACGTAACACAGCGTAACACAACGTAACACAGCGTAACACAACGTAACACAACGTAACACAGCGTAACACAACGTAACACAGCGTAACACAACGTAACACAACGTAACACAGCGTAACACAGCGTAACACAGCGTAACACAACGTAACACAGCGTAACACAACGTAACACAACGTAACACAGCGTAACACAACGTAACACAACGTAACACAGCGTAACACAACGTAACACAACGTAACACAGCGTAACACAACGTAACACAACGTAACACAGCGTAACACAACGTAACACAACGTAACACAGCGTAACACAACGTAACACAACGTAACACAACGTAACACAACGTAACACAGCTTGACACAACGTAACACAACGTAACACAGCGTAACACAACGTAACACAGCGTAACACAACGTAACACAGCGTAACACAACGTAACACAACGTAACACAGCGTAACACAACGTAACACAGCGTAACACAGCGTAACACAACGTAACACAACGTAACACAACGTAACACAACGTAACACAGCGTAACACAGCGTAACACAACGTAACACAGCGTAACACAGCGTAACACAACGTAACACAACGTAACACAGCGTAACACAGACGTAACACAGCGTAACACAGCGTAACACAACGTAACACAACGTAACACAACGTAACACAGCTTGACACATCGTAACATAAAGTAACACAACGTAACAGCGTAACACAGCTTGACACATCGTAACACAACGTAACACAACGTAACACAACGTAACACAGCTTGACACATCGTAACATAAAGTAACACAACGTAACAGCGTAACACAGCTTGACACATCGACGTAACAACGCTAACACAGCTTGACACAACGTAACACAAGAAACACAACGTAACACAGCTTGACCACATCGTAACATAACGTAACACAAACGTAACATAACGTAACACAGCTTGGCACATCGTAACACACTCGTAACAACCAAACGTAAACACAACGTAACACAGCGTAACACAGCGGTAACCACAGCGTAACACAGCTGGACACATCGTATCATAACGTAACACCAACCGTTAACACAGCGTAAACAGCTTGACACATCGTCAAACAAACGTAACATAACGTAACACAGCGTAACACAGCGTAACACAGCGTAACACAGCTTGACACATCGTAACATAACGTAACACAACGTAACACAGCGTAACACAACGTAACACAACGTAACACACCGTAACACAGCATAACACAGAGTAACACAACGTAACACCTTGGCGAGGATGGCGAAGGCGATGGCGCAGTGGTGATTCTCCAGCGGGGAGATGTCGTTGTAGCGCAGAGCCAGGTCCGTCTGAGCGTTGATCTGCACAACGTTCACACAAACATGTTCATATGTCCACATCCACAATATATATACGGTATTATATAGAGTACAATGTCATCTGACCTTTACACTTATTATACAGGGAGCCCCCACCAGGCTGGTGTGGGCGTGGCCTAGACTGGTCCGGGGTGCGGGGCCCACCTCACCTGGTACACGTTGTTGTAGCCAGGGTGGTCCAGGTCGTGGCCAGAGCGCCGAGGTCAGCATGATGAAGAGGTCCATCCTCTCCAGCTTGCTGCGGAGGTCCGTCAGCCAGACAGCCCGTACATCTGCACCCACGCAGGTCAGGGGTCAGGGGTCATCAGGGATCAAGTGTCATGAGATTAGAGCTTGAGACTTCAGACTTCTGATTCACGAGACCAACTCATCGTTAACTAATCAGCTTCCACACGTTCAGACTGGTATAACCGAAGACAGAAGAGAGGACACAAGCACATGTGTAAGGAACCAGCAGGGGGCGCTAGAGAGAGTTCTGGTTCCGTACCATCTGGGTGACGCCCAGAAGCCAGTGCTGGAAGTTGTGGAAGGGGATGTTGTTGTAGTGGCAGTAGACCTCGAACAGGAAGTTCTGCAGAACCTCGGGGTCGATGTGGAATGCGGCCAGGAAGTCCAGGTCGGTGTACATCACCTGCAGCAGCACCATCATCTCCGCCTCCTCCCACTGCCTGCAGGGGGCATCGCGGCGGGGTGGAGCATGTGTGTTGTGTGTGTGTGTGTGTGTGTGTGTGTGTGTGTGTGCATGTGTTTGGTGTGCATGTGTGTGTGTGGTGTGCGTGTGGTGTGTTGTGCTGTGCGTGGTGTGTGCGTGTGCGTGTGCGTGTGTGTGTGTGTGCATGTGTGTGTGTGTGTGTGTGTATGTGCATGTGT
>PIJE02003533.1:0-10000 GCA_002895965.2 Coryphaenoides rupestris | reverse complement strand
ACAACAACAACAACAACAACAAAAACAACAATCATAATAATCATAAATCATAAATCATAATAATAATAATTTTGTGATTTTCTAAATCTGCTTCAAAGTATTTGTTTTAAAGGCCCCACTATTGGGCCATGTTCCAATAACTCCAATAGAGTTATAGATCAAGAGTTATTGATCCTTAGTGTTATAGATGAGGATTTATTGATCCTTAGTGTTATAGATCAAGAGTTATTGATCCTTAGTGTTATAGATGAGGAGTTATTGATCATTAGTGTTATAGATCAAGAGTTATTGATCCTTAGTGTTATAGATGAGGAGTTATTGATCATTAGTGTTATAGATGAGGAGTTATTGATCCTTAGTGTTATAGATCAAGAGTTATTGATCCTTAGTGTTATAGATGAGGAGTTATTGATCCTTAGTGTTATAGATGAGGAGTCGTTGATCCTTAGTGTTATAGATCAAGAGTTATTGATCATGAGTGTTATAGATGAGGAGTTATTGATCATTAGTGTTATAGATCAAGAGTTATTGATCCTTAGTGTTATAGATCAAGAGTTATTGATCCTTAGTGTTATAGATGAAGGAGTTATTGATCCTTAGTGTTATAGATGAGGAGTTATTGATCCTTAGTGTTATAGATGAGGAGTCGTTGATCCTTAGTGTTATAGATGAGGAGTCATTGATCCTTAGTGTTCTAGATGAGGAGTTATTGATCCTTAGTGTTCTAGATGAGGAGCTGCAGAGCTGTCAGGGCCACATGCTGACCCTTGGACAGCAGTGACAGGCTGAGGGGCACTTGGACTCAGAGTGCAGCAGAGAGTTAAGCAAGAATTACAACACAAACACGCGTGTTCTGCAAAATAGTACACGTTGTTCTCCCCTTAATTACCCCTCAGCTACTCCAGACGGCAATTAAATTCATCAGACTGTGTTGTGTGAAGTCGAATGCAAGTGTCAGTGATAATAATCAGCAATGTGAGGGCAGATCTCACCTTTGACGTCCGTCAAAGTGCAGTCAGCTCTGAACTCTGCGTGCTCCAGCCGCCCGTTCACCAGGAAATAAATCACCTTCGAGCCCATCCTGTCTTATTGTATCTTATCTCATCTTATCCTGGAGCTAACAAGGTGCAGCCCTGGTTTAACACACTTATCCTCAGCAGGTGGTGCAGCAGCCAGACACCTGCAGGTGACAGGGAGACCACCCACCCCCCTTGCAGCGTCTGTAACGCGCTGGGTCACCACCGGGGGGTCACTGTTTCACCACAGTGTGTATAGAATACAACCCCCCATTGGTTTTGGCCTTTTTTATTTGGGGTTTTTTCCATAGTTATTTTTTATTCGTATTTTATTTTTGTGTTTTTGTATTTTTTGTATTTTTGTATTTTTTTTATTTTTGTGTGTTTTTATAGATATATATGTTTAATATTTTTGGGTTTTTAAGTTGACTTACTTACCTGTATATATCATCATGTGCAATTTCCCCAGTTTTACGTGCAATATAACGTCATGTGCAATACTTTATCATGTGCTATATTATTATTATTATTATCCTTCTGTCTAAATACTATCTATAACACTATAACACTACCTCTCATCATCATGTGCTATATTATTATTATTATTATTATCCTTCTGTCTAAATACTATCTATAACACTATAACACTACCTCTCATCATCATGTGCTATATTATTATTATTATTATTATCCTTCTGTCTAAATACTATCTATAACACTATAACACTACCTCTCATCATCATGTGATATATTATTATTATTATTATCCTTCTGTCTAAATACTATCTATAACACTATAACACTACCTCTCATCATCATGTGATATATTATTATTATTATTATCCTTCTGTCTAAATACTATCTATAACACTATAACACTACCCCTCTCATCATCATGTGCAATATTCTTAATTCTTAATGTCATGTCCAACAATATTTCACTTCAATTATGCCAAATTGTTTTTGCCGTCGAATATCTTATCATGCCTTCATACTTGTATATTTTAACTGTAAATTTGTAAATCCTTCCGTTTATTTTTTATCATTCTGTTTTATAATGTATCGCTTTAGTTTATTTTGTAGTTTATTTTTGATCATTCTGTTTTATAATGTATCGCTTTAGTTTATTTTGTAGTTTATTTTTGATCATTCTGTTTTATAATGTATCGCTTTAGTTTATTTTGTAGTTTATTTTTTATCATTCTGTTTCATAATGTATCGCTTTAGTTTATTTTGTAGTTTATTTTTGATCATTCTGTTTTATAATGTATCGCTTTAGTTTATTTTTTATCATTCTGTTTTATAATGTATCGCTTTAGTTTATTTTGTAGTTTATTTTTTATCATTCTGTTTTATAATGTATCGCTTTAGTTTATTTTGTAGTTTATTTTTATCATTCTGTTTTAGAATGTATCGCTTTAGTTTATTTTGTAGTTTATTTTTGATCATTCTGTTTTAGAATGTATCGCTTTAGTTTATTTTGTAGTTTATTTTTGATCATTCTGTTTTAGAATGTATCGCTTTAGTTCATTTTTGATCATTCTGTTTTATAATGTATCGCTTTAGTTTATTTTGTAGTTTATTTTTGATCATTCTGTTTTATAATGTATCGCTTTAGTTTATTTTGTAGTTTATTTTTGATCATTCTGTTTTATAATGTATCGCTTTAGTTTATTTTTTATCATTCTGTTTTATAATGTATCGCTTTAGTTTATTTTGTAGTTTATTTTTTATCATTCTGTTTTATAATGTATCGCTTTAGTTTATTTTGTAGTTTATTTTTGATCATTCTGTTTTATAATGTATCGCTTTAGTTTATTTTGTAGTTTATTTTTATCATTCTGTTTTATAATGTATCGCTTTAGTTTATTTTGTAGTTTATTTTTGATCATTCTGTTTTATAATGTATCGCTTTAGTTTATTTTGTAGTTTATTTTTTATCATTCTGTTTTATAATGTATCGCTTTAGTTTATTTTGTAGTTTATTTTTGATCATTCTGTTTTATAATGTATCGCTTTAGTTTATTTTGTAGTTTATTTTTGATCATTCTGTTTTATAATGTATCGCTTTAGTTTATTTTGTAGTTTATTTTTTATCATTCTGTTTTATAATGTATCGCTTTAGTTTATTTTGTAGTTTATTTTTGATCATTCTGTTTTATAATGTATCGCTTTAGTTTATTTTGTAGTTTATTTTTGATCATTCTGTTTTATAATGTATCGCTTTAGTTTATTTTGTAGTTTATTTTTGATCATTCTGTTTTATAATGTATCGCTTTAGTTTATTTTGTAGTTTATTTTTTATCATTCTGTTTCATAATGTATCGCTTTAGTTTATTTTGTAGTTTATTTTTTATCATTCTGTTTTATAATGTATCGCTATGTAACCTGGCACAAGAATTTCCTTCGGGATGAATAAAGTTCTACTCTATTATATTCTATTTGTTTTGGGCTTTTTTATTTATTTGTTTTTTCCATTGTTATTTTATTATTAGTTTTTTTTTTATTTTATTTGTGTGTTTTTGTATATATATATATATATATATATATATATATATATATTTAATATTTTTGGGCTTTTAAGTTGACTTACTGACCTGTATATATTTAGTTCTTTATAATTATATTTTAGAAACTCATATTTATACATTTGATTGCAATATTGCAGCTTTGTTTACATATGTCTAGAATATCTGCAATTGTACATTTGTAAATTGCCAAATAATAATTCATTAGTAAATTAGATTTGTATAAACGTTATATTCTCCACCAGGGGGTCTCTGTTTCTCACTATAAACGTTATATTGTCCACCAGGGGGTCTCTGTTTCTCACTATAAACGTTATATTGTCCACCAGGGGGGTCTCTGTTTCTCACTATAAACGTTATATTGTCCACCAGGGGGTCTCTGTTTCTCACTATAAACGTTATATTGTCCACCAGGGGGGTCTCTGTTTCTCACTATAAACGTTATATTGTCCACCAGGGGGGTCTCTGTTTCTCACTATAAACGTTATATTGTCCACCAGGGGGTCTCTGTTTCTCACTATAAACGTTATATTGTCCACCAGGGGGGTCTCTGTTTCTCACTATAAACGTTATATTGTCCACCAGGGGGTCTCTGTTTCTCACTATAAACGTTATATTGTCCACCAGGGGGGTCTCTGTTTCTCACTATAAACGTTATATTGTCCACCAGGGGGGTCTCTGTTTCTCACTATAAACGTTATATTGTCCACCAGGGGGGTCTCTGTTTCTCACTATAAACGTTATATTGTCCACCAGGGGGGTCTCTGTTTCTCACTATAAACGTTATATTGTCCACCAGGGGGTCTCTGTTTCTCACTATAAACGTTATATTTCCACCAGGGGTCGCTGTTTCTCACTATAATCGTTATATTGTCCAGCATGGTGGTGTGTGGGACATGTCTCGTCTCTATTTTGGACACTTGATCGTCTTCTTCTTGGTGTTTGAGGGACTCTTCGGCTCCTCAGAGACCATAATGTCGTCACGTTGACACAAAGCGCGGCTGGTTTTTCCCGCCGCTGGGACTTTTTCCCGCGGATCCTCATCTTTATTCCCTTTGTTGTCTTTGTTAAAGCCGCCGGGGTGAGACAGGTGAGACAGACAGGTGAGACAGACAGGTAACTGTGTGTGTGTGTGTGTGTGTGTGTGTGTGTGTTGGTGGGGGGGGGGTCTTTGTTTTTAATGTAGCATGGTGCTGCTACTACTAGCAGCTAACGGTAGCTAGTCCGTTAGCCGCTACACACACACACACACACACACACACACACATACATAGATACACACACACACACACATAGACACACATAGACACACTACACACATATATAAACATACAATATATATATACACACACACACACACATATATATACACACACAGACACACACACACACACACACAACACATAGACACACAGACACACACATATATAGATACACATAGACACACAGAACACACACACACAACACAAACACACATACATATATATATATATACACACGCACACACACTTCACATGATTATTAATGTCCTACATGTTCTTGTCCTGACAGCTGACCCATCCTGCCGGGTCCATCAAGTCCTCCTCCTCCTCCTCCAAGCCCGCTCAGAAGAACCATGAAGGTCTTTATCACCGGCCCCTAGTCTAGTGTCCCTACAGTCTAACCCCCCAGGACCCTAGTCTAGCTGTCCCTACAGGCTAACCCCCCAGGACCCTAGTCTAGCTGTCCCTACAGTCTAACCCCCCAGGACCCTAGTCTAGCTGTTCCTACAGTCTAACCCCCCAGGACCCTAGTCTAGCTGTCCCTACAGTCTAACCCGGGACCCGAGGAGCATCACCCCCCTAGTCTAGCTGTCCCTACAGCCTAACTCGGGACCCCATAGAGGAGTTCTTCTCTACGTTGGGGCCGACTCCTACTTGGATGCTACTCTGAGCCAGCATGGAGGTCTCTGTGGACTACTGCGTGGACCTGGTGCTGAACAAGGACCTGGCCAAGCGGCTGCAGTCCGGCCCGGACCTCGCCGAGCTCCTCCTGGACCCGGAGAGGGTCCCGGACCTGGAGCAGGACCCGGCTCTGCTGGACCGCCTGGTGGACGGCCTCGCCTCCTCCTGGCTCAACAACGGCCACTTTAAGGTGAGGTGGTGATGTCGTTGTCGCGGGTCGAGACCAGAACACAACAAGGTTGCTGGTTCAGATCCCAGAATGCCCGGTTATGTCTGCTACAACTGTGTGTGTGTGTGTGTGTGTGTGTGTGTGTGTGTGTGTGTGTGTGTGTGTGTGTGTGTGTGTGTGTGAGAGGCCTCTGTTTATTAAATGGAGACACTCTGGTACTGTGCTGGGGGACGGACTAATTTAATCTCTTCTTCCCCCATGATAAACGTCTATATACACACACATATACACACACACGCGCACACATATACATACACACACACGCACGCGGCCAATCAGAACCCTTCCTGCTCCGTCGTCGCCAGGCCCCACCCAGCGATGTGGTTTCCGTGGAGACCCAACGAGGCCGCCGGTTCCCCTGTGGTACGGGAGGGGAGCTGCAGGCTGTGTTGGGTTTCTTCATCCTCCTCCTCCTCCTCGCTGACACAGATGGAACTCTTCCCTCGCTCATGTCAGGCCTAGAGAGAGAGAGAGAGAGAGAGAGAGAGAGAGAGAGAGAGAGAGAGAGATGCGGTCTACTCCATGTACTGTATCTCCATGTATTTATGGGGACCGTGGTTAACGAGTGTCATGTCCAGGGAGTTATCTGGAACGAGGCGCTGATGTTGGGGGAGGAAGTGAGACAGAAACCAACAGGAAGGATGCTGGTTCGATCGCCAGGCTCCCCCCCCCCTCAGTTAAGTGTGGAGGTGTCCCTGAGCAAGACACCACCTAACCCTACCTGCTCCTCCTAGCTAAGTGTGGAGGTGTCCCTGAGCAAGACACCACCTAACCCTACCTGCTCCTCCTAGCTAAGTGTGGAGGTGTCCCTGAGAAAGACACCACCTAACCCTACCTGCTCCTCCTAGCTAAGTGTGGAGGTGTCCCTGAGCAAGACACCACCTAACCCTACCTGCTCCTCCTAGTTAAGTGTGGAGGTGTCCCCTGAGCAAGACACCACCTAACCCTACCTGCTCCTCCTAGCTAAGTGTGGAGGTGTCCCTGAGCAAGACACCACCTAACCCTACCTGCTCCTCCTAGCTAAGTGTGGAGGTGTCCCTGAGCAAGACACCACCTAACCCTACCTGCTCCTCCTAGCTAAGTGTGGAGGTGTCCCTGAGCAAGACACCACCTAACCCTACCTGCTCCTCCTAGCTAAGTGTGGAGGTGTCCCTGAGCAAGACACCACCTAACCCTACCTGCTCCTCCTAGCTAAGTGTGGAGGTGTCCCTGAGCAAGACACCACCTAACCCTACCTGCTCCCCCTAGCTAAGTGTGGAGGTGTCCCTGAGCAAGACACCACCTAACCCTACCTGCTCCTCCTAGCTAAGTGTGGAGGTGTCCCTGAGCAAGACACCACCTAACCCTACCTGCTCCTCCTAGCTAAGTGTGGAGGTGTCCCTGAGCAAGACACCACCTAACCCTACCTGCTCCTCCTAGCTAAGTGTGGAGGTGTCCCTGAGCAAGACACCACCTAACCCTACCTGCTCCTCCTAGCTAAGTGTGGAGGTGTCCCTGAGCAAGACACCACCTAACCCTACCTGCTCCTCCTAGTTAAGTGTGGAGGTGTCCCTGAGCCAGTGATGGGAGGTAACTGTTGCTGTACTTCAGTAGATTCTTCAGGTATCTTTACTTGAGTATTTATTTTTTTTGACAACTTTTTACTTTTACTCCCTACATTTAAACACTAATATCTGTACTTTCTACTCGTTACATTTTCAAAACGGTACTCGTTACTTTAGTTTTATTGCATTTGAGGGGAATTGTCTGTTTTTTTTGTACATCATTGCATCACGTCTTCCCGACATCAAGACCGATCTCAAGCTAAATGGATGGACAACAACACATAGAAGAGAAGCTTGGTGCATCCAAGTGTCAGTAAACATCATACTATGACTAAAGAGTAAAAGTTTCAAAAGTGTCCAAAGTTTCCAGTTGTGTTGCTGCCATTGAAAGCTGATGTTCTGCATTGGAGCCTCACGTTAATATCGGTCCACGTTAAGTTGATTATTTTCAATATATTAAGAATTACATTACTTTTGTACTTTGAGTGATTCAACACATGAATCACTCAGGGATTCGCAGTGACCGAATCGTTCGCGAACGACACAACACTAGGACGCAATCGGAGCGCCGCCCAAGCACTGAACGATTCGGTGAACGAATCATTTGAACGAATCTTTTTAATGAACTGATTCTAGTGATTTAGAGTCACTGAGATGAACTGTTTTGCCATCACTACTGGATACTAGAGCACTACAGCCTGCAGTGTAGTTCCTGTAGTTCCCGCTGACGTTATGTTAACGAAGGGAACCGAGTCGTACTTGGTGAGAGCCGTTCTTTTTATCGTTTGTTCACCGCCTGCCCTAAATCCACTCACCCTTACGTGAACACTGAGAAAGCTTGATTTTGTTCCCCAAGCGTATTCCGTGAAGACCCGCCCCCTACTCTGATTGATTAGGTTTAGGCACAAGTGCCTCTGATTGGTTAGGTTTAGGCAGAGGAGTGAGATGTGGGTTAGGGTCAGCCAATCAGAGGCAGAGTAGAAAACAACACGTGGTGCAGGTCGACGACAAATATATATATTTTTTATTGTGCCAATAAAACGTGTTCTAATATTAAGAGTTGCATGAATTGCATTCAAGGCGAGGCAACTTTATTGACATAACACATACATGTCATTCACTGACATGGCGCCAATGACATGGCGCCAACTTGTCATGTTTACAATGCAGATCATTGACATTAAGGTCTGGCAATACAGTCAATCATTATCCTTTAATACAGTCAATCATTATCCTTTAATACAGTCAATCATTATCCTTTAATACAGTCAATCATTATCCTTCAATACAGTCAATCATTTTCAAAACGGGACTCGTTACTTTAGTTTTATTGCATTTGAGGGGAATTGTCGGGTTTTTTTGTACATCATTGCATCACGTGTTCCAACATCAAGAGGATCTGAAGCTAAATGGATGAACAACAACACAGAGAAGAGACGCTCGCTGCGTCCATCCGCCTTAGAGGAGCTCTGATGTCACGCATGTGACGTCAACACGCACACACACACAACACGTCTTGTGTAACATTGTGTGTGCAGTGCATGTGTGTGTGTTACAACTATCATGTATAATATGTCAGTAAACTTCATCACTCTGACAAAAGAGTCTAAAAGTTTCAAAAGTGTCCAAAGTTTCCAGTTGTGTTGCTGCCATTGAAAGCTGATGTTCTGCATTGGAGCCTCACGTTAATATTGGTCCACGTTAAGTTGATTATTTTCAATATATTAAGAATTAAAATGGCTACTTTTTACTTTTGTACTTTGAGTGATTCAACACATGAATCACTCAGGGATTCGCAGTGACCGAATCGTTCGCGAACGACACAACACTAGGACGCAGTCGGAGCGCCGCCCAAGCACTGAACGATTCGGTGAACGAATCATTTGAACGAATCTTTTTAATGAACTGATTCTAGTGATTTAGAGTCACTGAGATGAACTGTTTTGCCATCACTACTGGATACTAGAGCACTACAGCCTGCAGTGTAGTTCCTGTAGTTCCCGCTGACGTTATGTTAACGAAGGGAACCGAGTCGTACTTGGTGAGAGCCGTTCTTTTTATCGTTTGTTCACCGCCTGCCCTAAATCCACTCCCCTTTACGTGAACAGTGAGAAAGCTTGAATTTGTTCCCCAAGCGTATTCCGTGAAGACCCGCCCCCTACTCTGATTGGTTAGGTTTAGGCACAAGTGCCTCTGATTGGTTAGGTTTTAGGTTTAGGCACAAGTGCCTCTGATTGGTTAGGTTTAGGCAGAGGAGTGAGATGTGGGTTAGGGTCAGCCAATCAGAGGCAGAGTAGAAAACAACACGTGGTGCAGGTCGACGACAAATATATATATTTTTTATTGTGCCAATAAAACGTGTTCTAATATTAAGAGTTGCATGAATTGCATTCAAGGCGAGGCAACTTTATTTACATTCACTGACATGAATGACATGGATATGGCGCCAACTTGTGTCATGTTTACAATGCAGATCATTGACATTAAGGTCTGGTACAGTCAATCATTATCCTTTAATACAGTCAATCATTATCCTTCAATACAGTCAATCATTATCCTGGTGATTATTGATCAAGCGGCTCAGAGCCATAAGATCCACTCCCCCTGATCTCTTCCACTGACTTCTCATGGTTCTTCTTCTTCGTCATAATGAGGAAGAAGAAGTGGTTCCAAAAATTGCGCCAAGTCCCCGGAAGCCCGCGCTGGGAAGCGGGGCTCCGGGCGGCGCGGGAAAGTGTCG
>PIJE02003532.1:13067-20567 GCA_002895965.2 Coryphaenoides rupestris | reverse complement strand
ATATAAGTGCAAAAGTGTGTATTTGTACTTTTGATTTGAACATATGCGTATGCAGTGTTTGTGCACATGCGGTTGTTCAATTTTTAATTACGTGCAGACATTGTGGTGTGTGTGGTGGTGTGTGGTGTGTTGTGTGTGTGGTGTGTGTGGTCGTGTGTGCGTACGTGCGTGTGTGCGTGCGTGCGTGTGTGTGTGTGCGTGTGTGTGTGTGTGTGTGTGTGTGTGCGTGCGTGCAGTGCGGTGCGTGCGTGCGTGCGTGATGTGTGTGTGTTGTACGTGCGTGCGTGTGTGTGTGTGTAATGTCTTGGAAGGGGTCCACTCTGATCCTTTATTAAAAAGCTCACAGCGGGCCCCCTTCGCCGGGCCCTTGAAAAGAGATGGGCCCTGTTTAGAAGTCATTTCCTTAAATCCCCAACACACACACACACACACACACACACACACACACACACACACACACACACAGACAGACAGACACCCGCACAGACTTTTCATTAGTGTGTAATGGAAGATTGAGGAGAGGGAACGGGGCCCGGGTCCGTGCACGTGTGTGTATGTAGTCAATTTAAAATGACACAGTGACATTACTCTGCTGGCAGCTCGGTGTGCACACACACACACACACACACGCACATGCATACACACACACACACACACACACACACGCACACGCACGCACACACACACACACACACACATACATACACACACGCACACACACACGTGTTTGTGTGTGCGTGTGAGTTAATGACCAGCATGTGCTAATTACTGTCTCTGCATAGTGAAGGCTTTCTCCATGCTCTCTTGCTGTTCCCCCTGGCCAATCATAGCGCAGTATTGACGGCTCCCTTAATTGCATTAAAGTAGGCTTGATGATTGGCCACAACCATAGAATGGAAAAAAAATCCACTGACAGCTGGCCAGCCAGCTAATGGACCCTCGGTGTAAGTGATTGGTGTGTGTGTGTGTGTGTGTGTGTCTGTGTGTGTGTCTGGGTGTGAGACAATGATCGATAATTCTGTTTATTTCTGCATGGCTCTAAAGCAAGGGATTTATACACCTGTGGAGATGGTCTGGTGTGTTTGTTTTATTGTGTTTGTGTTTGTGTGTGTGTGTGTGTGTGTGTGTGTCTGTGTGTGTGTGTTGTATTCTGCTGTAGCCCAAGCTACACTGAAGAATATTGTGAATGCATTCGTGTGTGTTTGTCCATATGTGTGTGTGTGTCTGTGTCTGTATGCACGTGTGCGTGTGTGTGTGTGTGTGTGCACGCGTGCCTGTTTGTGTGTGTGCACGTGTATGTGTGCACGTGTGCCTGTGTGTGTGCGTGCGTGTGTGTGTGTGTGCGTGTGTGTGCGTGTGTGTGTGTGTGTGGGACCATGTTTACTTGCTCTGCTTGTTCTCAGTCAGCTGTGTGATCCCGACACGCCAACAACACAAATTAACAATCCCTCGCTCTGGGTTCCCGGCCTCTGCCAAGACAAGCAGACAGCTGATGACTGCAACACACATTCACACACACACGCACACACGCACACACACACACACACACACACACAGTTTATTATAATTTATTATGCTTTCTTCACTTCTTATTCTCCTCACAATAACAGTTAACATATTGCTATGAAACACACTTAGTTTACAGATTCAAGAACCGGAGTCCCTTGAATTGCAATTCACGATAGCGCTGACGCTGCATGGAATTTACACAGGACAAGAAGCTAAGTGAAGTCAACTTTGAGGATAAATCATTCAAAATAGATTATACAATCAAATAATACGAATAAATGCTTCTCCACACACTCCATGGACACAACCCGCACCCCCTCCGTCACAAAATATGATTCAGTCATTGAGTAACAGAGTAGGCATGGGGTTATCTTTATTGACACCATTCAACCCACAAGCCTGCGGTCTCTTGCCCCAGACACAGACGTGTCCGTTGCATTTGAACCAGCAATGTCATCATTAGCTACTACATCAAGACAAGAGGCCTTATGCATCAATCAGTGTGATCGATTCATAGTTCCTAATAAACAGTCTTACTTCCATGTTGCACATTGTGTTGAGAACCTGTGTGTAATTCTGAACGGATTCTGTTTGTTTTGATTTTGTTCATTTCTCTGTAATCCGCAAAGTCTCATTGTTAATTCCTCGCATCGGTTATATTTTTACCACCAGTCCAATCAAAGGTTAGTATCTGAAATGTAAGTGGAGGGTTTTTTGTTGCCGACGGCAACTACACTCGCTCTGCGAGTCCTTAATCAGAGGAAATCGACTACCCAGTAAGATCCTGCACGTTTTGGTCAATTCAAACAACTCCTAATTAGTTTAGCCCTGACCGACTTCTGAACAACCAACTTACTGAGAAAATGTCCATTTTAAACGTGCTCAGACTCATAAATGAAGCCAATGGTTCGCGCCGGTGCTGGTGACAGAAAGTACGCGGGTTCGGGTATAAGGTCTGGATTGTTTATTTGGGCCCAAGCTAAGCTCTGGCTCTGTTTCTCCCTCATTCCCCCCCCCTCTGTGTCTGTATTTGTCTCCTTCTTAAACGCTTTTGCATGTGTGTGTGTGTGTGTGTGCATGCGTGTGTGTGCATGCGTGTGTGTGTGTGTGTGAGCGTGTCGGTGTGTCGACGCCGAGCCGCATTAACAATACAAACTATATTCACAAGATAATTCACCCGACATGCAGTAGTGTGCTTACTGTTTGCAGCTCCTAAGTCTCCTTCTCTATCTGTCTTCATCTCCTCCCGCCTTCCCTTAACCTGACTACCATGGCCGTCACCAATCCTGCCCCCCCCCCCCTCCGCCTCTCTCTCTCTCTCTCTCTCTCTCTCTCTCTCTCTCTCTCTCTCTCTCTCTATCTCTCTCGCCCACAGCATGGCAACGGTGAGTGTTTGATCAACTCTTTATTATGGGCCTCCTCCCATTGTCATTTACAAACGGTAACATCTGCTTATTGACTTGCTCGAGCATGGGGCCAAATTGCTTTTTGCACACAGAGGGAAACAGCGAGGGATGAGAGGTTCTGGGGTAAGGAGGAGGAGAGACACACACACACACACACACACACACACACATAAAACAACAACAACAACAACAACATCCCAAAAGCTACCCCCCCCTCCCCCCTACCACCACCACCACCACCACCACCACCACCACCCATCCTCCTCCTCCTCCTCCCAGATCACCCCCACTATCACCCCATTTTGTCCCTCCAGATTTTACTGCACAAACAAACACATTCACATACAGAACACACGCATGCAACACACACTGGGTGAGAGAGGGGGAGAGATGGAGAGAGAGACAGAGCGGGAGAGAGAGAGAGAGAGAGAGAGAGAGAGAGAGTGTGTGTGTGTAAGATATATACATATGGGCAGCAATATCAACATCACATTTTAGAAGTCGGAGATTGATCATAATTGTGGAGATCTTACATTAATTGAGGGTGAATTTGCGGTGTCCATAATTTTGCAGCGTCGGACGGATTGCCAGCGCCTTTCACCGAGCATAATTCAACACGATTATGAGATAACGATGATGAGAATTTGAATATGAAGAATATGCATTGCATCTCGCGTAACCCATAGGTGCCATGGCTTCTCTCTTCTCTCCTCCATGTTCACTTCATTACCTCTTGGTGTTAGCCTAGCCTAGCGTTGGCGTGCTGTGGGGGAGGGCTTTAGGACGACCGTTTTGAATGCAAATGATGCGTTAGCCAACTTTAAAGGTACTATAAGTAAGAAATCAGTGCATTCTGAGACAATAACAATCAGAAACTAATGTTAGTTCTAGCAGGTTGTGAGCAGGTTGTGGTTGAAGTTAAAACATGAGAGCTTCCCCAAACTCTCTCTGTTGTGTAGAACAGCTTTTGGTCTGATTCCTCTTATGTTTGAGTCGGGTCGGATTCCGCGGAAAAAGGAACGAAGTGACATTGTAAGCGTGGATAATTAAAAGATATAGATATTTGTATTGCTTTTTTTAATGTGGTTTATTTATTGATTAGAACTAATATTAGTTCCTGATGTTATTGTCTCAACCCACGGGAGATCAGCATGCACTGATTTCTCATATAGCACCTTTAACACATTTATCCAATGCAAAGATCAAAAATTAATTCGGTGGCAGAGAGCCTTCATGTTTTTATTCGTATAGGAACAGAATCTATAAACTTCAACCAGACGTGTTTTACAAACGGCACAATAACACACAGACTTAGATAGTCGGGTGGGGGGTTAATTTCAGACTCACATCGAGGGTAAAAAAAAACGAATCCGCAAGCCAATAGAAGTATAGGGCAAGATTAACATGATTAGCCAGCAGCGGCGGCTGATTGGTGAATCAATTTAAAAAACGTAAAAAAAAAGAAATAATAAAAAAGCTAAATGAAGAATACAATCTCTCAAGGGGGCCGAGTTGAGCCTCTACCTAAAGCTGAGCTCGAAATCAAACGAATTCAGACATCTGGCCGTAGCTGCCTAATATCCCAGGACCGAGCGAATTAGACGCCCAACATTCAATCAAGTGCGAGTGTGTGTGTGTGTGTGTTGTGTCTAAGAATGTGTGTTGTGGGCGAGAGAGGAGAAAGAGTCATGGGGGGAGTGGAGGGGGGGTGGGGTTTGAGTAGGGGTGGTGGTGGTGGTGGGGTGTTTGGCGGAACAGAACAGAAAGCGGGTGTTTCGTCAGAGGACTCATGTCACGGACGACTGAAAGGTTATTGTCGGTCGTTCGTCGTCGTTTGTCGACAGGCGGGAAAAACAATCGCTCCTTCCTCCTCCATGCGCGCCGACACACGTGAGTCTTCCTGCATGTTTGTGGCGGGAAGGCGGTCTCATCAAGATTCAAGATTCAAGATTCAAAATTGAAGATTTATTTAACGCCCTGTGCAACAAGTACAATGGAATGCTTACCCCCCATTCGCTCCTGCAGTATTCTTCTTGCCAAATTCGAAACAACATCTAAACTAAATCATTCGTAATGGCACCTTGTAAGTACAGTAAAAGTACAATTCTGAACCGTATTCCTATAAACATGAATACTAAAACAACTCTGAACAATGAGCAAAGCGCTTTACAGTATTGCCTCATATTCACCCATTCAGACGCCGACGGCGGTGCCAACCATGCAAGGTAACAACCAACACGTCAGGAGCAGTTAGGGTTAGGTGGCGTCTTGCTCAGGGACACCTCGACACTTAGCTAGGAGGGGAGCCCGGGGATCGAACCAGCAAACTTCCTGTTGCCAGACAACCGCTCTTACCTCCTGATCTACTGCGCCCCTAAAAGTAAATTTCAATAAGTAAATAAACATGTAGTCTCTGGAGAGAGAGAGAGAGAGAGAGAGAGAGAGAGAGAGAGAGAGAGAGAGAGAGAGAGAGAGAGAGAGAGAGAGGGGAGAGAGATGGAGAGAGAGAGAGAGAGAGTGAGAGACAGGGAGAGAGGTCTGTTATTCTGCCGACACTGATACACGGACCAGACACAAATCCTCTTAACTGTAAAAAAAAAAAAAAGACAGAAAAAAAAGTCTGGCTTTTGGGTGGCGGCTTAAGTCGTCCATTGTGGCTCAACTTTAAGACTTCCTCTGATGCTGTTCTGCCGGGCTCTAATGTAAATAAAGGAGGCTATAGCGCTCAGAGCCCACCGTACCTTTCAGGTGAGTGCATAGGTGTGTGTATCTGTGAGTGTGTGTGTGTGTGTGTGTGTGAGAGAGAGAGCCATCGTCCTGATCAGGACGACGTATGAGAGTGGAGGGAGAGAGAGAGAGAGAGAGAGAGAAGGAACCAGAGACGAGAGCAGCAGAGAGAGAGCAGACAGAGAGAGACAGAGAGAGACAGATAGAAGGAGAGGAGGGGCGGGCAGAAAGTGGAAAGAAAACTAAATGGAAAGGAACACAGTAAGACACGGGAGTGGCTCACAACATGGAAAGGAAGAATAACCCACAGAGAAATAAATTAACCTTACAATGACTTGACCCCCCCCCCCACTACACACACACACACACACACACACACACGTACACACACACACACACATCAAAGTGAGTCCGATCTAAGCGTGGGTCTCCTGGATGACCGCCCGGGCTCAGGTGACTGTAAACCATCACCCGTTTTATTGCAACTCCAGCGTCTGCCCACTAAATCTTCCCGGCCCCACCGGCCAAAGTTGTGTGTCTGTATGTGTGTGTGTGTGTGGTGTGTGTGTGGTGTGGAGAGAGAGAGAGAGAGAGAGTGAGAGAGAGAGAGAGAGGCGCGCGCGTGTCGATGGACCTTTCACAGGTAAATTAGGAGTCGTCCGATACAAAAAAAGAGCTAAAAACCTTGATCGCCGCTCAAGCGTGTGTATGGTTAAGCAATACATTCGCAGCACATGTTTGTGTGCATGCGTGGAAGGAATGGTAGCCAATGGAGGTAATGGATGGTGGAATATGGGACAGATGTAAGTGTTGCTGAGCAGGGTTTAAAACCTGTCTCTGGACCGCTGTTATCTCTATTCGCTCTTCGGAGAAAGAAGAAGAAGAAAAAAAAAGATATTTATGACACATATATTTATTTCTGTTTCCTTTTGCTACCTCCGTTTCCATTGTTACCTCGTCCTTTTCTGAAACCGTTTTATTATGACACAATAGCGTATTGTGGTCACCTGTTTTGAGACAGGCCGAATGGGAAGATGTGGAAAAAAGTTAAACTGGAGACAGAACGGTTGTACTTAAGTAGAGAAATAAAACAGGCTCAAGTTCTTCCCAACTATTGAGCTTTGAAAAGCTACTCAGCATAGCAACGCTGAAATGCGTAGCATCCAAATAGAAAAGGTTGAATAGAGAAATACAGTTAAGTGTTAATATAAATTAGAAAAAGAGGCTACCAAGCCAAGCCACAAAGAAATAGAAAATATAAACCCTTATTTTGACTGGTCGCCTGTTATCAGATAAGAAGCAGCAAAGGTACAATGTTATAGGTGTGTGTGTGTGTGTGTGTGTGCGTGTGTGCGTGTGTGTTGCGTGCGGTGTGTGCCGTGTGCGTGTGTGCACGTGAAATGCACACACTTGCATATGTGCAAGTGTGTGTATCTCCTGCAGTTTACGGCTGCCTGTTGAGTTGTGGCGCGTGCGCGTGTCCAAATCTGCCACCAAACCTACTCCCCCCACCACCACCACCACACCACCACCACCACTCACCACCACCCCACCTCGCTCCCCACCTCCCCCCCACACACGTCCATGAGGATAAATGTCATTAGCTCGACAGCTAGCCGTGAGATTTCCCTCCTTTCACCGCGCCTCGTGCGTGTGTGTGTGTGTGTGTGTGGTGTGTTGTGTGTGCTGTGAGGTGTGACTTGTCCCTGAGAAGGAGATAGATAGAGAGAGAGAGAGAGAGCAGAGAGAGAGAGAGAGAGAGAGAGAGGGGAGAGAGAGAGAGAGAGAGTGAAGACAGGGAGAGCAGGTCTGTCTATTCTGCCGACACTTGATACATCGGACCATAGACACGAAATCC
>PIJE02003532.1:7500-10630 GCA_002895965.2 Coryphaenoides rupestris | reverse complement strand
TCTTAACTGTAAAAAAAAAAAAAAGACAGAAAAAAAAGTCTGGCTTTTGGGTGGCGGCTTAAGTCCCTCCATTGGTGGCTCAACCTTAAGACTTCCTCTGATGCTGTTCTGCCGGGCTCTAATGTAAATAAAGGAGGCTATAGCGCTCAGAGCCCACCGTACCTTTCAGGTGAGTGCATAGGTGTGTTAGGTGTGTGTATCTGTGAGTGTGTGTGTGTGTGTGTGGTGAGAGAGAGAGCCATCGTCCTGATCAGGACTCATGTATTCATCAATATTCAGTGAGAATGTGTAGACTTTTCTACACACTGAAGACAACGATAACATTATGCATGTTAAAGGTACTTTATGTAAGAATCACGCATTCCTTCTCGTTACTGACCCCTTTGGCCAGTACGTGTACTGCAGCCTGCTGGAGCTCTAAGTGCATTCAGAGCTCTGTGGGTTGAGACAATAACAATCAGAAACTAAATCACCCAAAAGCTGTTCTACACAACAGAGAGAGTCGGGGAAGCTCTCATGTTTTAACTTCAACCACAACCTGCTCACAAACTGGCAATTTCAAGCGATTTGTGCTGTAAAATCCTAACATGTAGTCCCTGAACGAGATTCATGATTCTTACATACAGGACCTTTAGAGAGTTAATGTGCCACTGGACAGAAAGGGCTAACCCACGATTTGTGGTCCTCCTAGTAACGACTTTGTTGCTGCTGGATACCACATTCAAGATGAAGATGCATAAAGAAATAGTTGCCAAATACAGAACAGCAAAGATCTGTATGTATATTGTCTATACAATGTACATATTGATAAATGCACATTTCTACAGTGTGTGCGTGTGTGCGTGCAATCGTGATGTTTGTGCGCGCATGCGTGCGTGTGTGCGTGCGTGTGTGTGTGCGTGCATGTGTGGTGTGTGCGTGCGTGTGTGTGTGCGTGCGTGTGTGCGTGTGTGTGTGTGTGCGTGCGTGCATGCGTGCATGTGTGCGTGCGTGTGTGTGTGCGTGCATGTGTGCGTGCATGTGTGCGTGTGTGCGTGTGTTTGTGGTGCATGCGTGCGTGTGTGCGTGTGTGTGTGTGTGCGTGTGTGCGTGTTGTGCGTGCGTGTGTGCGTGCGTGCATGTGTGCGTGAAGCGTGGTGTGCGTGCGTGTGTGCGTGCGTGTACACTACTTTTCCACCGCCCTTCCACGAGACGACGAGGCCGCATCGAGCCGCGCACGGAACCTTCTATTGAACCGATGACATCACGCAACAGACAGCGCCTTTTGAAGTCTCGGCACACACACGCACACACAGACACACCACCACACAACCACACACACAACACCACCATATATAGGACGCTAAGTTCAGCGCACAACTTAAAATAAACAGTCCAATCAGAGCGTGGGCCAACAAAACGGGAGAGAGAGAGAGAGCGGGACAGAGAGAGAGAGAGAGAGCGAGAGAGAGAGAGGGGTGGGCCGGCGGGGGGGGGGGAGACAGGGACCGCGCAACTGTAATCATACAACGTTCATATCGCAAAGCGTGATGGTCCAACCACAAGACAGTGGAGAGGAGATCAATGAGGCTAATAGGAGACGACGCAAAGCAGAGCCAGATGGCCAACAGGCACCGGGTGGAGACCACAGGGTCTGGTGTTGGACAACATGCACACAAAAATAAAAGTCCTGTCTCTAGGAAAGGTGAGGTTGTTTTTTTTAGTTTAGTTTAGTTTAGTTTAGTTTAGTTTTGTTTGCTTTGGTTTGGTTTTGTTGTCAGGTTATTTTTTTTAATTTGTGTTTTTTTTTCGGGGGCCAAACGGGTTGTTGTTTTGTTGGAGTTACTGTTGCTCTGCTGATATGATTCATCCACTTTTTTTCTTAGTCTCTCTCTCTCTCACTCTCTCTCTCTCTTTCTTCCGAGCTCCCGATGTCCCTCTCCCTCTCCCCCACTCTCTCTCTCTCTCTCTCTCTTTCTCTATGTCTTTCTAGCTCTCTATGTCCCTCTCTCTCCCTTTCTCTCTCTCTCTCTCTCTCGCCCCCTCTCTCTCCCCTCTCTGTCTCTCTCTGTCTCTCTCTCTCTCTCTCTCTCTCTCTCTCCCTCGTCCTCTTTTCTTCATTATGAAGATACACTCCATGCGTGTTACACTAAAGACCCTGTCATCACCAAAATGGGTTATTTCTCCTCTCCAAGAAAAGAAACATGTAGAATGCAGGCTGAACTCTTCACTGTTCCCCCCACTTTCCACAGGAGTTGAAGAGCTTCTCCCTAAAATCCAAAAGGCGAAACGTACGTTTACAACTTGCTGTGCCACAATTAATTTTCCTTTCCATTCATCATTCTCAATCAGGTTAAAAGTGTCAAGCTGTCCTTGAGTCATTTTCATTAAATGATTTAAACGCATTAAACAATTTTTCATTGAACAAAGAATATACTTTAAAGACTTTAAAGTACATCTTGATGGGGTCTTTGGGCAATTATACCTCGCAGATGAGGATTTTCTTTCTGCAGCCGTTCGACAGCTCCTGTCAGCCACGAGGACCCGCCCAACAGAACACACACACACACACACACACACACACACACACACACACCACACACACACACACACACACACACACACACACACACACACACACACACACACCAACACACACACACATCCCTCCAACTGCACACACACAAACACACACACACACACACACACACACACACACACACACACACACACCACACACACACACACACACACTCACACACACACACACACACACACACACACACACACACACACACACACCAGCTGCACACACACACACACACACAACACACACACACACACACACACACCTCCCACCCCCACACGCCCGTTTTGTTCTCGCCACACTTACAGGAGATCTCTCCCCGGCTATTATGCTCTAAGTGTTGTGTTTACCATAACCCGCGTGCTTGTTAATTCCAAATCACCGGCTTCTCTTAGCGCTTATTAATTGGCGCCTCCTCCTCTCCGTCTAACGCTCAGGTGAGGTGGAGGATGGGGGCGTCGTGGTGGTGGTGGTGATGGTGGTGGTGGGGGGGTGGCGGTATGAAGTGGTGCATCTTGACACTCACACGGTGACAACACACACACACGGGTGGGGAGCTGTTTG
>PIJE02003531.1:20970-38386 GCA_002895965.2 Coryphaenoides rupestris | reverse complement strand
CCCTCTCTCCTCTCTGTCTCTCTCTCTCTCTCTCTCTCTCTCTCTCTCTGCTCTCTCTCTCTCTCTCTACTCTCTCTCTCTCTCTCCTCTCTCTCCCCCTCTCTCTTTCTCTCTCTCCTCTCTCTCTCTCTCTCTCCTCTCTGCAGTGCCTCAGCCACGCTGGCGGTTTTGACAGGTTCCTATGCCAAGGGGGGGTGGTGGTGGTGGTGGTGGTGGTGGTGGGGGGGCAGGGGGGGGAGACCCAAGCCTGACTGAGCCAACTTTTTTTTCATTTTATTTTCCCTCGTGTGTCACGTCGTCATCATCTGCCGTTGTCACTCTGGCACTTTGGTCGCTTTCCCCCCTTTTTGACGCGACACACCGGGAGAGAGAGAGAGAGAGAGAGAGAGAGAGAGAGAGAGAGAGAGAGAGAGAGAGAGACCCCACCACCCCAGCCACCACCTATGAGACATTGATCTCCGCCACAGAGACCCTGATGATAAGTTGCAGACGTCCAGACTTGCAGTATGTTTGGATGAGGCACGGTGTAAGGAGAGCCACCGAGACACGGAAACGAATATATTAAAATGGACAACATTTTGGTCAAAGTGACGCAGATATTGACCCGAAATACATTACAAATGGTGTACCGATGACGTTCTGGGCTGTCTGAATCGATCAATAAAATGAAATGAGCGGAGGCGTTATTTGAAGGGAAGGAGGCGGAGATCGACCGAGACACGCGACGCGATCACACGCTCACATCTGAGACGGAATTACGTCAAACAATCGATTTTTTTAGAAAACCAAGCGATTGACGCTCACTGAGGACGGCTGTCCAAATTCCCTCTTTCCAAAAAAACGCCCGTCTTCTTGCTTGCAGACGCCTACACCCGCGCGGAGGTGGTGTACGTGTGGACCAGGGGCGCCGCCAACTCCGTGGTGGTGGCGGAAGACGGCTCCAGGTTGAACCAGTACGACTTGATGGGACAGAGCGTGGATTCCGGCGTGGTGCAGTCCAGCACGGGTACGTATCAACCCCCCCCGTGCCCTTTCTTCCTCCAGCCAATGCAGATTTTCGTTCACTCGACGGCGGGTCTCCCAAAAAACATCTTTGTTTTTCCCAGGGAGGAGGGGCTTAGGCGGTGAGATTTAGGGCAAATGAGCTCTTCCTCAATCGCGTCTCGGTCGTGCGTTGCCAGAAAACCTTCAGCGAGACGAGCTAAACGTTCATTACAGCGTTCCAGCATCGTTCCGATGACCCGGGGCGGCGGGTCCCGTCAGCAGCCTCCCCGTCAGCCATGCCTTCCTGCCCCACATTCGCCATTTCCCTAACGGCCGCCGCGTGCGTTCTTCTTCTCCGCCTCGTCTTCGTGTCTAATAATAATACGACCGCGGATGATTGACGGAATGAAGTGGATGACCCCCTTTTTTTTTTCCGTTGACGTTGCATGAGGCAGACGGAACGCAGCGGTCGCGCGTTAATAAGAACGCCGCGTGAATCTTCGCCGGCGTTCCTATCCTCATCCTCATTTGGCGACCACGGTGGCAATGGGAATATTCCTCCAGGGTACCAATTCAATATGGCGTGCGTCCCTTTTTTTTTCCCCAGTGACTAAGCGCGTACACTCTCGTACATCACGAGCGGCGATGAGCGCCCTGATTATTTCCCGTGACTTTTTCGCAACGGCCTCCGCCGCCTCGTCTTCCTGCGAACGGCCCCCGCGGCGCCTCGACGAAGCGACACGGGGGTCGGTTATTGAGCCGTTGAAACACGACAACCGATAACCGCTCCGATAAATCCCCGCGCGCAATTAAAAAAAACCGCCACGCGAAACGCCATTTGTGAAAAAAAGACACTCGAGAGAGTAGACCGACGGACGCCCCCGCCTCGTACCCTCCGTCGACGCTATTATAACCATTGGGAACACGGGGAACACCCCCCCCGCCCCCCCCAGGTCACCGTTCATCCCACCCTGTAGACCCCCGTAAACATCGCCAAGTTAGGGACAAACGGGCCGCCAAGCATCTATAGTGTGTTCCCTAACAGGCTCTTTAATTTTGTACGGGTAATAAAACCGCCACCGATTCCCTCGAGCTAGCATACTAGCGGGCCCGTTTTAAATTATACAAGGAACTGAGCGGCGGGCCTGCGGGTTGGTGTGTGTGTACTGTACTTTGAGACCTCACCTTGTGTACAGTACGCTCCCAAACGTCCGCCGCCCCGCCCGTCCTCCTCGTCTGTACCTTCGTATTCCCCCGCGGCTCGTGGCCCCCCCCCCCCCCTGACGATGTTGATGATTTACGGCGCCTTCGCCTGACCCGTGCCTTCTGAAAACCGCTGACCGCAGGAGAATACGTGGTGATGACCACCCACTTCCACCTGAAGAGGAAGATCGGCTACTTCGTGATCCAGACGTACCTGCCCTGCATCATGACCGTCATCCTGTCCCAGGTGTCCTTCTGGCTCAACAGGGAGTCCGTGCCCGCCAGGACCGTCTTCGGTGAGTCGCCTTCCGCTCTGCTTCTCTTGCTTCTATGTTGTGTACCCGACAAAAAGCACGATGTTGGGTTCACTTGGGGGGCACTTTAAGTGCCCCCCAAGTGAACCCAACGTCGTGCTTTTTGTTGTTTTCTTAAGTGTCTGTAAAGGCTTCGATGATCTCATCGTAATGTGGAAAGATACGAGGTGAAAAGCATATCGTTTTCAGCCGGTCTTGGCACACCGGTTTTTTGGACTTGTCTACTCGGCACCAAACTCAGTTCCCGCTCTTTTTGTGACGTCGAAGTGCCTTCTGGGACGGAACGCAGTCGCAGAGAGGCCGTGCTAATTGCCGCGGTGTTTCTGCGGACGCGCAGTCAATGAGCAGCGGTCGATGTTGTCGGTCAGACGCTAAAAGCATCGAGAAACAAAACACCGTGAAGTTCATATAGCAACACACCCACCGAGTGTGAAGTCGATGGGATGAGCGGTTGTAGAGAAAGACATACATACATACATACATACATACATACATACATACATACATACATACATACATACATACATACATACATACATACATACATACATACATACATACATACATACATACAGTACATACATACATACATACATACAGTACATACATACATACATACATACATACATACATACATACAACAGTATTATACATACATACATACCAACAACATACATACATACATACAACATACATACATACATACAATAACAGTACATATCATAACATACATACATACATACACATAATACAGTACATACATACAGTACATACATACAGACATACATACATACATACATACATACATACATACATACATACATACATACCATACATACATACATTACATACAGTACATACATACATACATACAGTACATACATACATTACATAACAGTACATACATACATACAGTACATACAGGACAACATACCCATACATACATTACATAATACAGTACATACATACGAGTACATACATACATACAACAGTACTACATTACATACATACATACATTACATACGATACATACATTACGAGTACATTACATACAGTTACGATACATACATACATACATACATTACATACATACATACTGTACATACATACAGTTACATACATACATACCAGTACATACGTACTACGTACGTACGTACGTACGTACAAAACCTACATACCATAAATACATACAGTACATACATAACATACGTACATACATACATAACATACATACATACATACATACATACATACATACATACATACATACATACATACATACATACATACATACATACATACATACATACATACATACATACATACATACATACATACATACATACAGAGATTCGTCTAGTTATAGTCAGATAACACATTTTAATAACATTTTCCAATGTCCGGTTGAATGTGTGCTCTGGTGTGGGAGCCTGCATTCAATCAAATCAAGCTAAGAATCTGTGATAACTAACATTAAATAAAAAACCCAAAATAATCAAGCCGCCGGCGCGAGCGTTTGGAGTGCGCCGCCTGCCTACGCGCAGCTGTCACTAACTGCCTCATTGTGCGCCTCCGCTCTTCCATTGGCCCACAACGTATCAGCACTCTGAAACACCATTCAAATGGGTTTGGGCACAAGGATTTAGTGCACGTTGTTGTTGTTGTCTGTCGTTGTTGTTGTGCATGTCGGGCCGATTTTGCCTTCCTCTGTTTATAGGCTGATGCGAATGGATGGTTGTTTGAGCCGGTCACTCCGTTCGCAGAGGCGTATGTATCAGAGCTTTCCATGCTGTTTGTAATCTTCAAATCGAAAGGGTCTCGCAGGGATCGAACCAGCGACCTTCCCTGTTGCCAGACAACCCGCCCTTACCTCCCGAGCGACCGCGGCCGCGTCGTGTTCTGACGCACGCGTCCGCGTCACTCAGAATCACTCAGAACGTCAAACAGACTTTTCTCGAAAGTCGCCATCGGCCCCCTTTTGGGACCACGCGTCAGTCGTATATCAGAATGTGTTCGCATCGGCATTCGAGGAGTGAGGTTTCGCCGTCGCCCCGGGAACGCTTTTCAAATATACAACAAAAGAAGGACTGGCAAGGACTGGCAACAGCCTCGACATCATGCCGGTGACGTGGACGCGTTTCTCACTCTGAATAACAAAGTCCGTGTCCTCGTTTTCCTTGTGTTCCGTCTCTTCGGGGGGTTGCTGGGGTTGCCTGAGCACCCGGCGCAGGGCTGCGACCGGCCGGGGCTGACCGGCTGGCTGGCTGGCTTGTTGACTTGCTGGCTGGCTGGCTGACTGGCTGCAGTGAGCACCGGGGCTCGGGCTTGTGAGTGTCCGCTTACAGGCTGCGGAATCACAAGACGTGCATCCTCCATTGCCAGGGCCGGCGTATATAACTTCTGTGTCTAATTTGTCCAATTTTATTTGTATTTGTCTTTTTTTTGGTGTGTTGTACATGCGTGAGCGGTGCGTGTACATGCTTCCGGCGGGAGTACTTCTCATTGTATTGTGTGTGTGCGTGTGTGCGTGTGTGCGTCGTGCGTGCGTGCGTGCGTGCGTGTGTGTGTGTGTGCGTGTGTGCGTGCGCGTGTGTGTGTGTGTTGTGTGGGTGGGGTGTGTTTGAGAGTGTGTATCTGTCTGTCATACTCAGGGCTTACATAACGTTGCCCAAAAGACAGGCTATTGCTAGTCTGCAGCATGCTCTGTAGCAGCAAATCACAGTGGTGGGCCCAATGTCCTTGAGTTACCTCACCCCGCTCTGTCTCTCTCTCTCTCTCTCTCTCTCTCTCTCTCTCTCTCTCTCTCTCTCTCTCTCTCTCTCTGTCGCTCTCTGTCTCTTTCTTTCTCTCTTGCTTCTCCTCTTTTGCTCTCTTCCCCTCTTCCACCTCTCTCTTTCTCTTCACTCTCTCTCTCTCTTCTATCTCTCTCTTTCCGTCCCTCTCTATCTCTTCCTCGCTCTCTCTTTCCATCCCTCCCTCTCTGTCTCTCTTTCCTTCTCTCAGTCTTCCTCTCTCCCTCTGTCTTTCTCTCTCTCTCCCTCTATCTCTCTCTCTCTCTCCCCCTCTCTCTCTCTCTCTCTCTCTCTCTCCCTCTCTCTCCTCTCTGTCTCTTCTCTCTCTCTCTCGCCTCCCTCCTCTCCCTCTCTCTCCCTGCTCTGTCTCTCTCTCTCTCTCCCCCCCTACTGTTCCATGTCTCTCCCTCTCTGTCTCTCTCTCTCTCCCCCCCCTCTCTCTCTCTCTCCCTCTCTGTCTCTCTCTCTCTCTCCCCCCTACTGTTCCGATGTCTCTCTCCCTCTCCGTGGATGTCGTGAGTCTCCCTCTGGCCTGTTACTTAAAGAGATCTCCCAGCAGCATCACTCAGCGTCGTACCAAACATTCTACACATTGTCCCGATCTGCATGTTCCCCAAAGTTATTCCTTTATGTCTTCAATTATTTATTATGCATAGAGGGTGGATGGATGGACTGGATGTACCAGTTGTGGTCAAAAGTTTCCATACACTTGTAAAGAACATGTATCTCATGGCAGTCCAGAGTTTCCAATAATTTCTACAACTCTTATTTTTCTGTGATAGAGTGATTGGAGCACATACTTCTTTGTCACAAAAAACATTCATGAAGTTTGGTTCTTTTATGAATTTATTATGAGTCTACTGAAAATATACATCCAGCAACATGAATGATCAATGTAGGTGATGGAGAAAGTTGTGTCAATCAAATCAACTTCTTGTGAGTGATTATGATTGACTACAGCCGGTGACTTCTCTGAGCCCATTTAAATAAGACTCATTTAATACAATCATTAGACTCAGACACAAACACTACAATGGGAAAGTCAAAGAGCTCAGCACGGATCTGAAAAAGCAGATCATTGACTTGAACAAGTCAGGAAAGTCACTTGGAACACAGGTGTCAGTGTCCACAGTCAAGCGTGTTTTACATCTCCATGGGCTGAGAGGCTGCCGTGCAAGAAGGAAGCCCTTGCTCCAGAAGCGGCACCTTAAGGCTCGACTGAAGTTTGCTGCTGATCACATGGACAAAGAAAAGGCCTTCTGGAGGAAAGTTCTGTGGTCAGATGAAACCAAAATGGAGCTCTTTGGCCACAATGACCAGAAGAGAGAAGGTGAGGCCTTTAACCCCAAGAACACCATGCCCACCATCAAGCATGGTGGTGGTAGTATTATGCTCTGGGCCTGTTTTGCTGCCAATGGAACTGGTGCTTTACAGAAAGTAAATGGAATAATGAAGAAGGAGGATTACCTCCAAATTCTTCAGGAGAACCAGAAGGTTGGGTCTTGGGCGCAGTTGGGCGTTCCAACAGGACAATGACCCCAAACACACATCAAAAGTGGTAAAGGAATGGCTAAATCAGGCTAGAATTAAGGTTTTAGAATGGCCTTCCCAAAGTCCTGACTTAAACCCCATCGAGAACATGTGGACAGTGCTGAGAAACAAGTCCATGTCAGAAAGCCAACTAATTTAGCTGAACTGCACCGATTCTGTCAAGAGGAGTGGTCAAAGATTCAACCAGAAGCTTGTGGATGGCGACCAAAAGCGCCTAATTGAGGTGAAAATGTACAAGGGACCAAATATTAGCATTGCTGGATGTATATTTTTGACCCAGCAGATTTGGTCACATTTTCAGTAGACTCATAATAAATTCATAAAAGAACCAAACTTCATGAATGTTTTTTGTGACAAAGAAGTATGTGCTCCAATCACTCTATCACAGAAAAATAAGAGTTGTAGAAATTATTGGAAACTCTGCACTGCCATGACATGTGTGTGTGTATGTGTGTATGTACTGTATGCATGTGTATGTGTGTTAAGGGAGCGCGTGGCACCCTGAGGTGCTGGATGAAGGCGTCTGTAATGCAGCAGCTACCTGAGATATGTGTCACGTGGGGGGGGGGAGGGGGGGGGGGGGGATGAGGATGGCCTAGATTACATTCAAACAAGTATCTAGGACGTGTGTGTCCCTGATGATATCAACACTGGTTCTGCTCTATAAGCACAAATACACACACATGCACACACACACACACACACACACACACACACACACACACACACACACACACACACACACACACACACACACACACACACACACACACACACACACACACACACACACACACATATGCATGCAAACACGCGCAGACGCATTGCATGCACACACACACACACACACACACACACACACACACACACACACACACACACACACACACACACACGCCGTGCTCCTACATACAAAGACACACACACACACACACACACACACACACACACACACACACACACATGCCCATATAGACTCACACACAACACATACTGAACACGTTAGCAGTGTTCTAGGTCACAGAGCGGTGTCCTGGATGAGTCCGGGTCCGTGCGCTCCACATGAACCAGGGCTCCGCACACGGGGCTCCCCTCGCCGGCGTCGCTGCGGGGGAATCGTTTCGGCCGCCGTCTTCGTCATTTTGGATACTGACCGAGCCCAAGTGCACCGCGGCATACCGTAGTCAGATTGTAATCCGTCATTATAAGAACCATCGATCGCGTTTTGCCGTAAATCACGTCTTTCCTGCGCGTCTTCTGAAATTACAAGTGACAGGAAGTGCACGTCGAAGCGATAACCGTTTGCCAGAGCTGATTTTGAAAAATACTGATCTAATATTGTGTATTGTTTGTACAACACTATTCCAACGCTGGTATATAACCGGAATATCGCTGGCAATAACACGCCGTTGGACAGCTAATATGAACTAACCGGCTAAGTAAAGGAACAGTTGTTGCTATGCAACCACCAGAACCGCGGCAAAGACGCAAGGATCTGTGTACGTCTTCGAGCTCCCGCCGCCGCCCCCCCAACAATCCATATTACATTGCTTGTATGGTATAAACAGATAGTGAAGGTGGTTCTCTATCAGTGTGATGTGATGATCATACAGTTTTCCTTCCACCCGTAAATTGTTATGTTCTCTTAAGAGTCGGAAAAAAAGCCCCAAACTGTTACGCAGAATTCCGGAATACTTGTTGATAATGTATGGAGAAAAAAAGGGAGTTTTGCCGAGCGTCAAACTATTGATCCGAGCACGAGACACACCTGGAACGACGGGAGCAAAGTGAAAAAAAACGTCCCACAAACGTTACCGATGCCGACTCTAATTCTCACCACATCCACGAGTCGCACATAAACCTAGTTTTGAAGATTCCGTCGATCGCTCTCAATCGGCCCCAAAAACGGACGTAGAAATCGCGTTCGGCCGACGAGCGGCAGCAGCGTAGCCCCCCGCTGTATGAATACAGCATCACGTCTGTATGAGCCACGGCCCGCGGTCACAGAGCCTCACCCGCCGCTTGGCTCGCCGACGAATAGGGTCATTTGAAAACCCAGCCCGGTACTGTCCGGTTATCGGATTCGTCGGATTCACCGATTAACGCCGACGATTAGTTTTTTTTCACGGCGAGATCGGCGTCGTCGAGAGCGCTCCGCAATTTATTTGTTTTTCCCTTTGAAAAAGAAAACGAAGAAAGAGAAATGTGTTGTTGACAGCGACGGCATTGCAGTCTCTTTAATGTGTGTGTGTGTGTGTGTGTGTGTGTGTGTGTGTGTGTGGTGTGTGTGTGTGTGTGTGTGTGTGTGTGTGTGTGTGTGTGTGTGTGTGCATTCATGTATTTCTAATTGCTAATTTATCTGAAAAATAGGCCGCTGCTGTATCCAACCGCCGTCCAAAGCACTGCCGCCAGCAAACACACATCATCATCTTGATAGTGGTGGATACTTCACATCGTCAATCCATTTGTTCTCTCTATATATCTATATCTATATAGATATAGATATAGATATATATGCTGGGGGGTGGGGGGGGGGCTGGGGGTCATATAGGTCATCGTCAGCCGCTGGCAGGAAGGAGAGGCAGCGAAAGAAGATTTAGTTATTGATAAAAACCATGAATAAATCAAGGGATCCTAAAGGGCAGGAGGAGCAGCACGGGAATGCTGATAGTCAGCCAGCCAGCGAGGCGCACCTGAACACCGGAGCGCCTCGCTGTCCGAGAGAGGGGAGGGGCAGAAGGCCTGATCACCCCCGTGACATGGGAGACGTGGGTGACACACGACGTGCATTAGAAGCCGCCACCGCCTCCTCCTCCGCCACAAAGCCGTCTCCGGTCAACACCCGCCGAGGGCCATTCTAAAACGTCTCTCTGCGCTCGTTTTGCACACAAAGCCAAAGGGGCCGCCCTGACCTGACCTGTCCTTCCTTGAATGAGTCACGGGGGAGCGATCGAGTGAACTACAGAGCCGAGGTTTCAGAATAATTGGCCACGCCCCCCCCCCCCGGGACGATTCCCCCCTGGAGGGAAACCGGAGTCTCCATTTGAAGAAGTCCGGAGGGAATATGTTGAATAATATGTTGTCCGAACGCCTGCACCTCCGCGCTCTCTCTCTCTCTCTCTCTCTCTCTCTCTCTCTCTCTCTCTCTCTCTCTCGCTGTCTGCTGTCTCTCTCTCTAATTGGAGCGCCGTGTCTCCGAGTGACTGAGTTTCCCGCTTCCCCCATTAGCCTTTCAGCCGCTCTGCTTGTAAACAGGTCTATCTGAGGGCTCCCAGGGCTTGGATGCCCTCGTGCACGGGGGCTCTGGTCTGAGGAGCAGGGAGCTGGTCTTCTTGCAGGAGGATGGGCCATCGCCTCCCTCGTCATTTATTAGCGTTGTTACGTCAACACTTCTTCTTCTTCTCACCACAACACCGATTTGCTCTCCTGTGCCGTTTCAGTTCGTCTTCCCATCCTCATCTCGAGACATTTTTCATCTGTGGGCGCTGCCTGTGTGGGTGTGTGTGTGGTGGATCGATGTGTGCATGCCATATTATGTGTGATTATGATGGCATGCTGTACCGTGTGTGTAGTGTGGGTGTGTGTGTGTAGGTGATGTGTGTGTGTGTGTGCATGGCATGCATATATGTGTGTGTGTGTGTGTGCCATCCGGTTCCTTCTTTCTGTGTGTGGTGTGTGTGGTGTGTGTGTGTGTGTGTTGGTTGTGTGTGCTGTGTGTGTTGTTTTTTTTTTTTTTTTCTGTTGTGTGCGTACGATGCACACACACCATTCTACTAGTGCGCCCCAGGCCAAGAGGCCACGCACACTCCGAGGCAGAGCGCCTTTTAAGTTAACGGGGTTCGTGTACAACATTCGTCCGTTGTCAGCGACCTGTGTCCGAGGAAGAAGAGAGGAGGAGAGGAGGAGGGACGACCGACGACGAACGACGACGTTCGGCGACGCAGCTCGACCGACGAATGTCCCAGGAGCTCCACCGCTATTAATCCACTTAGAACTTTTTCAGATCACTAGCTTTGTTCATTAGAAGCATTCTGGCCGACTCCCCGGAGTCTATTAGCTCGTCATGTCAGCGGAGTCATTTAGCCGCGGCTACGGAGTCACGTGCTAATGAATCGTGAAGCAACTTGCTGGTCTTCTAAACGATCCCTTGCACTAACTAACCACACGCAGTGGGGGAGGTGAGAGAGACGCGCACACAAACACACACACATGCATGCACACACACACACACACACACACACACACGCACACATGCACACATACACACACACACACACACACACACGCGCATGCAGCAGTGGCTCAGGAGGTATAAGAGCGGTTGTCTGGCAACTGGAAGGTTGCTGGTTCCGTCCCCGGGCTCCGCCTCGCTAAGTGTCGAGGTGTCCCTGAGCAAGACGCCTAACTACTGGTCCACACGGTCCTGACGAGCTGGCTGTTGCCTTGCGTGGTTGCACCGCCGTGGGTGTGTATGAATGTGTGTATGAATGTGTGTATGAATGGGTGAATGTGAGGAATATCGCTGTATAGATGCGATCCATTTAGCGATTTACAGCATACACACGCATACGCACACACACACACACACACACGTGCATACACACACACACACATAGAGCGACAATAACCATGTTCATCACACACATCCGACAACAAGCGCAAACAATCGGAAAACCGGAACATCACAGAGCGAGCAACACTATAAATACATATCAAACGTCACGTTCCACCCTCGTTGGATCGGAAGACATCGGAAGGGTTTCCATGACAACTGAGCCTGTCATCCCCTGGGAATTAAATACATATGAAACCAAGCAACGGGGGCCCACTGGAGCGGACCGGTGCACGTATACCATGTAGGGTATGCCTTCCTCCTCTTCATCCTCCTCTTCCTCCTCCTCCTCCTCCTCGACCACCTCCTCCTCCTCCTCCTCATCTCCCGTGCTAATACAGAGGTCTCTCTGTGTCGCGGCTAGTTGTAGTTCTCCATCACACAATGTACTGTCAGTAGGTAAATCGAGATGGCGTTGATCTATCACAATAGCGCCCTACCGTTCGACTCAATTCGTTGGATCGGTTCCGGGCGCCGGCCGCCAGTGGTGGTGTCCACCACGCAAGGCAAACGAGCCAAGCGGAACTCAGGGGCGCTCAACAGAGTTCACTGTGCGGATTCATTTGACTGGAAAGATCTAAGTTGCCGTTTAGGTTTAAAACGCTAAAAAAATTCATAAATAGATGTCCGTTCAGGCATACAATCGGTTTTCATTCAGAACTCACAAAACAGCCGATGGGATGGAGACAATGTACGAATGACATTAATGTATTAGTCTTCTCATCCTGCCGCCCTCGCTTCCTCTCTCGCTTCCTCTACTTAATGTGTTGGGATGCTGTGTGTGTGTGGTGTGTGTGGTGTGTGCTGTCTCCTCTCCCATCTTCCATCTCAGCTAAGCTCTCCGATTAGCGAGCAGCCTCGCCTTCCACTCACTCTCGCTTCATCTGCGGTAATAGTTTGCCATTTCGACGGCGCACACTTCCAATGGCATTGAGAACAAGGTTAAAAAGAACGTGTCCGAGGCAATAAATGTCACGTGTCAGCGGAAACATTTGCATGATTTTTTTTTGTTGTGTGTGTGTGCGTGTGTGTGTGTGTGCGCGTGTGTTGTGTGTGTGCGCGTGTGTGTGTGTGTGTGTGTGTGTGTCCCTCTTAGCTCCTGTCTCTTTAAATCATCTCATCATCGCACAGCAAGTTAAAGGTGCTGTAAGTAAGAGAGAGGGGTGAGGGGCACGCAAAAATAAATGAAAAAAATAGGCCCCTCCCCCCCCCCCCCCCCTCCCCTCATTCTGTTGCATTCACACACCTGTGATGGATTCCCTCGACCAATCAGGGAAGAGATGCCCCGATTGGTGGGAAAATGCTGACAAATGACTTTTTGGGATTGCGGACGAATTGCCCTCGAATTCCATCTCTTAAAGCTCCCACCTCACGGCACCTTCAACGTTTGGGAGTAGAACAAGAAAAAGGGAAACGTCAGCAAAATGTTGTAGATCCTATAGGGAAGGCATGAGCCGCTCCCTCCGGTTAAGTACATTAAATACACACATTTGACTCTTGGGTCCCGCCCCCCGATGGTATAATGCCCAACGGCCCGCGTTTTGATTCGTGCCGGGTTACCGCCGACGCTGACGCAAGCGACAATCTATCCGTCGCGGCGTCTCGGCGCAAAATCCGCGCCTTGGTTGACGAACGCTCGGTTTATCTCTGACTTGTGCGTTTTTTGTTGTCGTTAAAAAAACTGTCGCGCTTATCGACGATAATAATCTTGGGAGTCAAAAATAGTCCTCGGGAAACGTAGGGGGGGGGGGGGGAGGGGGGGAGATAAGGAGACCATTGATAATCATCTGCAGGAAAGCGAAAGAAGGAAGACTTTGTCGATTTTCAAACCGACTTTGTGTCGTTTCAACATGGGTAGCGTACGCGAATGAACAACGCTCACCTTTTCCCTCCGCGTCTCCCGCGCCACTCGCAGATACTCCCCCCCCCCCCGCTACTAATACGGATGAATGGAGACAAGGTTGAAAAGCGGGCAAAGTTCCCCTTTTAATGTTTCATTGGGCAATATTGCCGCTGCTGTGGAGTCGTGGCGATAAAAACCCCGCCCTTGAATTCCCGTCCGGAGAATATGTTGTTTGGCGGTTTTTGACTTTCGGGGTCGGGAATTCAGTTCTCTTTGGCGTTAACACAAGAGGTCGTCTGAATATACAGTTCTAGAATATATAATACTTTTGACATTGAAAATCTGCTCAGCATTCATTTAAGGATTATTCTTATTATTAGTATTGGATTTATCTCAAGCTGAATAGTCTCAGATGATTACGGTAGGAGGATTTGTATGAAGTGGGTAAACCAGGGGCCGGGCATAATCACATTTCTAAGGTCCTCTGTTCTCTGTTAAATGATCAGATATCAGGACATTCGTTGTTTTCGTTCTTTTCATGTCGTCAACAACACGGTTAATCAAATATTTGTATTATTCCCATTTATTTAATTAGTTAATTTTTGCTCAGTCATTTAATTCATTTAGAAGCGTTCTATATGCGGTACGTTGGCAACATCAGCCGGTCGCCCTGTGGTCTCACAGCAAAGCATCTCTTGCGTTCCAAATATCATTTTCAATTTCAGATATAATCTTGATAGATGTGCTGACTGAGGGCCAATCAATCTCACTTACACGGTAGAGGAACTCTCAACTGCCCATTACACATTGGCACCCTCCTCCTCGTCCTCCGCCTCCTTCTCCTCACCCTCCTCTCCTCATCATACCTCTCTCTCCTCTCCTCTCTCCTCCCTCCTCTCCTCTCCTTCCTCTCCCCTCCTCTTCCTCTCATCTCCTCCTCCTCCTCTCCCTCTCCTCTCCTCTCCTCATATCTCCTCTCCTCTCTCCTATCTCCTCTCCTCCCCTCCTCCTCTCCTCTCTTCCTCTCCTCTCTCCTCTCCTCTTCCCTCCTCTCTCCTCCTCCTCCTCCCCTCCTCATCCTCCCCTCCTCTTCCTCACTCTTCCTCCTCCTCTTTCCTCCTCCTCCTCTCCTCCTCCTCCTCTCCTCCTCCTCCTCTCCTCCTCCTCCCTCCCTCCCTCTCCTCTCCCTCCTCTTCCTCCTCATCTCCTCCTCCTCCTCCTCCCCTCCTCTCCTCCTCCTTCTCCTCACCCTCCTCTTCCTCATCATATCTCCTCCTCCTCCCTCTTCCTCCTTTCTCCTCACCCGTCCTCTTCCTCATCATATTCTCTCCTCCTCTCCTCCTCCTTCTCCTCACCCTCCTCTTCCTCATCATATCTCCTCCTCCTCCCTCTTCCTCCTTCTCATCACCCTCCTCTTCCTCATCATATCAACTCCTTCTCCTCACCCTCCTCTTCCTCATCATATCTCCTCCTCCTCCTTGTCCTCCGCCTCCTTCTCCTCACCCTCCTCTTCCTCATCATATCTCCTCCTCCTCCTTGTCCTCCGCCTCCTTCTCCTCACCCTCCTCTTCCTCATCATACCTCCTCCTCCTCCTCCTCGCCCCCTTCCTCCCCTCCTACACCCCCCCCCCCCCCCACCATCTCCTCCTCCCTCCTCCTCTTCCTCCTCATCCTCCTCACTCCTCCTCCTCCTCCTGCTACTCCTACCTCCTGGTCTGTACAACAGCCGTGAAGGATGGGTCCCCTCAGCCAGATTCATAATTATTGAAGGAGCCAGCTGTTCCCAGCCCCTGTTTGGTTTGCTTTGGTTTTGGGGAAGTCAGAAGGTAAAGGAGCGAGGAAGAGGCTGCAGCTGGATCTGCTGCTGCTGCCTGTGTGCAGTGTGTTCCGCCACTGGGCTGATGATGTTGTTGATGTTGTTGTTGTTGTTGTTGTCGTCGTCGTCGTCGTCGGTGATGGTTTCTACGCCCTGTGTCAACATCTGCAGTCGAAGAGCAATGGAACGTTCCACGCCAGGCGTGACCCCACTTCACCGAAGCACCCTCCCGCTCCCACCACCTCTTCGTAGTCTACACTCCCTCCCTTCCCTCTCTCCTCGCCTCTCTATCCTCTCCTCATCCTCTTCCTCTTCCTCTTCCTTCTTCCTCACCTCTGCTGCTGCTTTCGCTAATGAGACACGAATGTCCTGCAGGGTTTCTTGTTGTGAGGGCGGCACATGCGATGGCATGCAATAACACCTCTGGAAACAGCTGCTTGCAGCCCCCCCCCCCCCCGTCTCTCTTCTCTCTCTCTCTCTCTCTCTCTCTCTCTCTCTCTCTCTCTCTCTCTCTCTCTCTCGCTCTCTCTCTCGCTCTCTCTCGCCGCATCTGCCGTCTTGAGTACCTGGTGGCGTGCCGCTCAGCTCCGGGGAAGGAGAGGAGAGGAGAGGAGAGGAGAGGAGAGGAGAGGAGAGGAGAGGAAGGAGAGGGAGAGGAGAGGAGAGGAGAGGAGAGGAGAGGAGAGGAGAGGAAGGAGAGGAGAGGAGAAGGAGGAAGAAGGAGAGAGAAGATGAAGGGAGGAGAAGAGGAGAGGAAAGGGGAGGAGAGGGGAGAGGAGAGGAGAGGAAACAAATAGAGAGGAGAGGAGAGGATGGGAGAAGAGGAAAGGAGAGGAGAGGAGAAGAGGAGAGGAAACAAATGAGAGGGAGATGGAGATGAGAGGAGGAGAAGAGGAGAGGGAAAGGGGAGGAGAGGGGAGAGGAGAGGAGGAGGAAAATAGAGGGAGAGGGAGAGGAGGGGAGGGGAGGGGAGAGGAGAGGAGAGGAGAGGAGAGGAGAGGAGAGGAGAGGAGAGGAGAGGAAACAAATGGAGAGGAGATGAGATGAGAGGGAGGAGAAGAGGAGAGGAAAGGGGAGGAGAGGGGAGAGGAGAGGAGAGGAAACAAATAGAGAGGAGAGGAGAGGATGGGAGAAGAGGAAAAGGAGAGGAGAGGAGAGGAAACAAATGGAGAGGAGAATGAGAGGGAGGAGAAGAGGAGACGAACACACACAAACACACAAACACACACCCAAACACACACACACAAACACACAAACACACCAACAACACACCAAAAAACACACACACACAAAACACACAACACACAAAACACACCAACACCAACACACACCAAAATCCGCGCCTTGGTTGACGAACGCTCGGTTTATCTCTGACTTGTGCGTTTTTTGTTGTCGTTAAAAAAACTGTCGCGCTTATCGACGATAATAATCTTGGGAGTCAAAAATATGCCTCGGGAAACGTAGGGGGGGGGGGGGAGATAAGGAGACCATTGATAATCATCTGCAGGAAAGCGAAAGAAGGAAGACTTTGTCGATTTTCAAACCGACTTTGTGTCGTTTCAACATGGGTAGCGTACGCGAATGAACAACGCTCACCTTTTCCTCCACGTCTCCCGCGCCACCCGGATACTCCCCCCCCCCGCTACTAATACGGATGAATGGAGACAAGGTTGAAAAGCGGCAAAGTTCCCCTTTTAATGTTTCATTGGGCAATATTGCCGCTGTGGAGTCGTGGCGATAAAACCCGCCTTGAATCCCCGTCCGGAGAATATGTGTTGTGGCGGTTTTTGACTTCGGGGTCGGGAATTCAGTTCTCTTTGGCGTTAACACAAGGTCGTCTGAATATACCGTCTAGAATAATATATACTTTTGACATTGAAAATCTGCTCAGCATTCATTTAAGGATTATTCTTATTATTAGTATTGGATTATTCTCAAGCTGAATAGTCTCAGATGATTACGTAGGAGGATTTGTATGAAGTGGGTAAACCAGGGCCGGGCATAATCACATTTCTAAGGTTCCTCTGTTCTCTGTTAAATGAGCAGATATTCAGGACATTCGTTTGTTTTCGTTCTTTTCATGTCGTCAACAACACGGTTAATCAAATATTGTATTATTCCATTTATTTAATTAGTTAATTTTGCTCAGTCATTTAATTCATTTAGAAGCGTTCTATATGCGGTACGTTGGCAACATCAGCCTGTGTCTCACAGCAAAGCATCTCTTGCCGTTCCAAATATCATTTCAATTTCAGATATAAATCTTGATAGATGTCTGACTGAGGCCAAATCAATCTCACT
>PIJE02003531.1:8470-15970 GCA_002895965.2 Coryphaenoides rupestris | reverse complement strand
CTCTCTCTCTCTTCTCTCTCTCTCTCTCTCTCTCTCTCTGTCTCTCTCTCTTTCTATCTCTTTCTCACGCGTTCTTGTTTTTTCGTGTCGTTCTATTTACTCAAGACCCCCCCCGCCGTCCGTCCTCACACCCCCCGCGAAGAACTCCCCTCCCCTCTTTTTATTTGTATTTATTTGTTAATGGGTTTGTGTGTTGTGTGTGTGTGTGCGTGCGCGTGTGTGTGTTTTATTTCTTTATTTATTTTTATTTTTAATTTTTTATTTTTCTCAGACAAAACGTTTGTTTCTTCTTGGTTAGAGTTCCGAGATATTGGATTGCTTCTGAGTTCACCGAAATGTTTTAATGATATAAAAAAAATGATGATAAAAACGAGAACGACAGAGAGGTCCGGGGAAATGCCTTCGAGTGACACACAGCTGGTGACGTGTAGATAGGGTTGGACTCAATACGCAGGAAAAATATATAATTATATAAAAAATATACCCAAAAGAATGCTATTCTACAACTGCACATAGCCCACAATTAGGGTATATTTCTTCATTTTGTTGACCATTTTATTTCTTTCATTTAATGAAATGTTTAACATTGAACTCACTGACACTGTACAAGGCACTTGTGTATTTGCATGGGCAGGGCATTGCTTTATTTATAAAAAATGAGAAAAAAAAGATTACAGATCAACATCGACTAATGGCTCCATTTATTTTAAACAGCAATGACAAAACGCTACCCTCAATATCTGTCAAGTAATCAATATTCTCTGTTGGTGTTGGTGTTATTTATTTTTTAATATAGATTGATTCTCTCATTCTTTAAAAAAAAAAAAAATTAATAAGTTAGGGTTTCTGCAATAGCAATAAAACATGTCTCAGTGGAAACACAGTTTATTTAGTGGTCAAAGAGATATATTTAAAACAAAACGTACTCATCTTTGTGCTCCGCATTAACAATGATGTTCATTTTTTTTCTTAATGTAAATACGAAGTGGTAGAGATGTCAAACTCCATGATGAAGCTTCGCAAACGTGTGAACCCGCGGGTGTGTGTGTGTGTGTGTGTGTGTGTGTGTGTGTGTGTGTTGTGTGTGTGTGTGTGCGTTCCGACACGCGGCGGCGAGGTCGGGTTTTATTTTTTTTTATGTTGGCAAACTCTTTCTACAAAAAAAAGGAAAAAAAAAGTATTTAATGGTCTCCACACTCGTTTTTGCTCTTCTTTCCGGTTAACATTTGAGGTATAAAAGAAAAAAGTGGTCACAAAAAAAAGGAAAATGATCCCAAATGAGTCTATAACTTTCTGTCTGTTTTGTGTACAGAGTCATCGCGACGAGAGCAGCAACCACCACCACCACATATAGTATATAACATGGAATTAGCTAGCAGTGAGTCGGAATGTAAAACTCATCTCAATTGTCAGAGTGATTTTTGTATTTAGAATTAAAACACTCTTATTGGTAACTTAGTTTTTTAGTTTTGGTTTGGTTTGTTTGTTTGATTGTTTTTCCAGCTCTTGTAAAACCAACACTTGATCGGTCTCTGTGGGGGACCGCAGGTGTCTTTGTATATCCATCAGTCACTGTCACCGAAACACTAGGACAGGGCACAGCACAGGAACACACATTCACTCCATTCTCCTCCTTCATCTTTTTGGAAAGAGTTCAACCTAAACTACCACAGGCGACCGCTCGCACTGTCCACCCATGATGACAGCACTATTTATTGATTGATTGATTGATTGATTGATTGATTGATTGATTCAAACCGACTGTGTCCACCCAACCACCCCCCCAGCACCCCTGCACACACGCCCCCCACCACCACCACCACCACCAGTCTCCCATCATCTCCACTTCAGTTGCATCTTCAGCTGAACACTCAGCAAGTACCAGCGACACTGCCTTTAGAATCACACGTTTCAAGAGACCTAGAGAGAGAGAGAGAGACACACACATAGAGAGAGAGAGAGAGAGAGAGACATAGAGAGAGACATAGGGAGACAGAAAGAGAGCGAGGGGGGGGGGGGAGTTCTCCAAGTAATCTTATCGGCGTTATGTTTTTTATTTTGTGCACACGGAGGACTTGGTGTTGAGTTGATGAAGACGGTGAAGATGAGATGTATATTTTTGTAGGAAGTCGATCCCACTTCAGACTACTAAACGGACGGACGCAAAAACCCGATAAAAAATTAAAACAAGCTTGACTCAAAAGTAAGGTAAACGTAAAAGAATATAGAAAAGGAAGAATACATTCCGATTTTTTCTTTCTCCAAAAGTCCATCTCAAAAATGACGTTAATGCAGCGATATCCCTGAGTAAGGGCTTCTCAGCACCGAAAAGGGGCGTGGGGTAGGGAGGGGTAGGGCTTTGGGTTGGGGGTGAATTTATATCCCGTTGTAGCTTTACATTCGACCTCCCAGCCCAAGCCCCGCCCCCCAGCCCCGCCCCCCCAGCCACACCCCCCCAGCCACACCCCCCCAGCCACCAGCCACCAGCCCCGCTCGCCCCGGACGCTTAACGAGAGCGTCTCGCCGATCGCGTACGAGCCGCCCGTCTCGTTAATCCACCGCAGTGGGGCCCCACTAACGCTCCTCATGTTAGAAGTACACACAGTAGGAGCCCACGAGGACTCTTTAAGGGAACGGGTGTCGTTCTACGTTTGCCGTCGGGCGGCCCCCCCGCGGAACGTTCACAGGGGCCGACGTATTACAGCCGTCCAAGTGGAGTCGAAGGGAACCTAGTGGGAGACTGAGAGAGAGATACAGCTTGTTGTCGCTATTGTTATTGTGATTACTAGTACTACTTATTATTATTATTATTATCATTATTAGAATATTAGAATATTAGAATATTATTATATTATGACCAACATAAAGTCTCTAGGGATGGCAAACTGTTCACAGCTTGCGCCAAATCTACCGTCAGGAAGAGAGTGTCTGGAGGAACTGGGAGCATTCAGGATGAAGACGTTGTACAAATATATAAATATATACTGTAGATATATATATATAAATATTTAAAAGAAACTGTCGTATGGATGTTTATGATCATAACAAAGAAAAAGAGTATACATATGTAAAGTACGCGACACACACACACACACACACACACACACACACAGTATTTATTAACGGACGTAACCGTAAGCTATTGATGACGGCGGCGACGAGTATTATTATTTGTATTGTCAATGTACGGTTATGCATTTTGCACATTTTAGAGAAATATCACATCTACCTTTTAACTGTAGTCAGCTTTGTGCTATGCAAGGACAGCTTTGAACCACGTCACCGACCCCCACCACCACCACCACCCAACCACCACCACCACCCAACCCCTCGCACCCCAACCGCCGAAAGCTCCGCCATCGTTGTGTTTCAGATTCACAAGCTATTATATCTTTATATATTTACAGCAAGAAAAAGAAAGCGAAAAAAACCCCTCATCTCTTTTGTCAGCTGTGCGTCCGGCCCCCCTTTATTACAAACGATGGTGTGAGTGTGACTCCCCCCCTTATGACATCACAAGTGGGGAGTGTCCACCCAGATGCACTGTACTGTACTGTATGTGCTGGATAGGTCCGCCTCCCACAGTCCCCACCGGGTAGCCCGGTAGGCTGATCTGACCAGCATACTGTACATGTGGGTGGACACTCCCGCTTGTGACGTCATCAGGGGGAGAATTCTGAAGTTCAGCCTTCAGGCTTTGGCAGTGACTGATGAGGACAGAGAGACGGCGCTTTGTGTTGGTGTCTCTGCAGAGGGGTGCAATAAAGTCAAAAGATACGGAGAAATGGTCAAACAATATGATGATGATGATGATGATGATGATTTATTTATAGATTATATCCAATAATATTTTATTTATATATTTATTACAGTTACATTCAAATGAGAAGGCTAGGGGGCGGTGGGGAGGGCGGAATGTCAAATGATTCAATCCCGCTTGAATTTGTCTGCGTTAAGGAACTCAAGGAAAGTAGAATTAACTCCGATCACAGGGAGTTACGGTGAAAACTCCGAACTTAACTTAAAAACACTTTTCTGTGAGCGTCTATGACTTTCATGTGACTGTTTCTCTTAAGCGCTGTATTATCTCGACTTTCCTTTAAACCCGATGAGAGCTCGAAACGGCGGGAAAAAAAACGACGAACAAAAAAACGAACGAAACAAATATCTTTTCCGAGCGTCAATTATTGTGGTCGGGTTTGCGAGGATTTCCTCCTGTATGTACAGTATGTGTACAGAATGCTCAGTGAGCGACACTTGTGGAGCGCTTGCGAGTCACGGGCTTCCGATATTTAAACGTCATAAAAAAGCATCCGTACACACACAGCGATGTATTATCCCAGGCGTTTGTAAACCATTCAGGATCACCCACGTTCTGTTAGTTTTGAACCCCGGACAAATTAAACTCCCATCGCCCAGTTGATTTTTTAAAACGTTTTATTTCCCCTCCCCGTTGGTGATACAGTAATATTCTCTCACGGTACAAAACATGCTGGAGCGCTCTTGTCTTTTTATCGGACAAAATATGTTTTCACCTTTGACTAAAATACTATATTAAATGAAAAAAAAACATTTTCTAAAGCACAAAAATCGATTAGAGTTAGAATTAATACCGCGAGGGGGGGGGGGGGGGGGGGGGGGGGGTGGTAGACATACGGCCACGGGTTCACGTTATTACACACACACACACAAATACACACACATACGCACGCACGCACATACTGTACACACACACTGGGAAAGCGATACTGGTGGCATCATGTCTGGATGTAGAAAAAGAGTTCTGCTTTAAAACTAAATTCTGATGATGATGATGATGACGATGACGAAGACGACGATGATGATGATGATGATGATGATGAACTGTCTGTAAATGTTTTGTTTCTTTCGGTTATGATATGGCCCTGTAGAATCTCTCTGCATAAGTCTTTAAATAAAAAAGAAAAAGAAATTTACATGATACACTTTATTGCCTGCGAGTCATTCATCGATTATGCAAATTTTACAAATAAAAGATTGTGGCTTGGAGGAGCCTTGAACTAAGCCACTTACTGTATGTGGCATTGTGGCATGAAACATTGTGACACTGGTGCCCAATGTGGGGCCCTCTGGGTAAAAAAGGACCACACCACTACGGCCGGGGCTGCCAATCCCCTACCCAGGCCCCCAATCCAGACAACCCGGCGACGGCCCACACACCCAGAGCCACCTTCACCGGTCAAGACAGCAACAGCCCGGGCCTCCTGTCTCCAGGGATGGAGGCGCAGAGGGCTTGACTAGCGACATCGGAGACAGGCCTGGACGATCCAGGGACACCTCAACCGAGGCAGCATGGAGTGGGAGTAAGGTGGGCTGAGACGCTGGGGAGGTGTGTGGGGACAGTCAGGTTGGGGGGTTTTTGTCTTTGGTATTTCTTTCAGGACCAGTGTATCAGCAGAACGATGTAATCACTGTCGGGGTGCAAAACACGATCACTTTTCTCTATTTGTCACCGTTAAAGTATCAGTGTTCAAAACAGAGCTTGACACGAAGCCTCCATCTTCCCTCAACCGACGAGCGTCTGAATTCCCCGGAAGCCAAGCCAAGCCAAGACGGCACAGAAGTCAGGATGATGCGAAATGCGTCTTTAAACAAATCATCGACAAAGGATCATTAGCCCGTTAGCTTCATAAGGAATAAATCGAACAAATCGTTTCTCGTCGGCGTCTTAGGGTTTCCGGAGTCGGCCTCGCGTCGGGTCGGGTCGGGTCCTCCTGCGCCATCCGTCTCCAGCCTCCTACTGTGGGGAGAGTCAACAGGTGTGAATGTATACAGTATACACATCAGACTGATCACTAATCACGCCTTCCTTATCTCTGAGCTCACAGTATCTCCTCAGACTTCCTCTTTGCCTCCAAACTCTAAGTTGTGCGAATGAAAGAGAGAGAGAGAGAGAGAGAGAGAGAGAGACAAAGGATCTGTGCTAAATCTGTACTCATGTTATCATTTTGGATATGAATCATAGAGAAACGGCCTCCACGGTGACACGATGCCACACCTCTTTGGCTGATGGTTAAACATTGATTGACATCATCTGTTAGTTGATTACCGTTTCCTGTTGCCAACCAATAAAATCTGCAATGAGAATACAATCTCTCTCTCTCTCTCTCTCTCTCTCTCTCTCTCTCTCTCTCTCTCTCTCTTTCTCAATTCAATTCAATGTAAAGAGCTTTATTGGCATGGGAAACGTACATTTACATTGCCAAAGCGAGTGGTAAGTAAAAAGTATACTTATAAATATATACAGGTCAGTCAGAAGAAATTACATAAAATGATTATATATATACTGTATGTATAATAATGAAAAATAAATAATATAATAATAGTAGAAATAAAAATAATGATAATAATATCTATATAATATATATCATAATATATAATAATCTCTCTCTCTCAGACCCTCTTGCTGTGTTTGTCTGTCTGTCTCTCTGTCTCTGTCTCTCTTGTTGTGTCTGTCTGTCTCTCTGACTGACTCTCTGTTGTGGTCTGTCTGTCCTCTCTGTCTCTGAACTCTCTTGGTTGTGTCTGTCTGTCTCTCTGACTGTCTCTCTTGCTGCGTCTGTCTGTCTCTCTGTCTCTGAGTCTCTTGCTCAATTCAATTCAATTCAATTTTATTTGTATAGCCCTGAATCACAAGACAGTCTCAAAGGGCTTTACAGGCCAGATTGTTATGGGCCAACCGTGATTTATGACACCCCCCTTAGCCCCGCCCCCTAAGGGCAAGAAACGACTCCCTTAATTAACAAGGGAAGAAAATCTCGAGGAGGAACCTCAGAGTGGGGGATCCCTCCTTCCAGGGATGGTTCAGAGTGCAATGGGTGTCATACGGGCATTTAAAAACAGGGGTAACAAAGCATGACAAAATGTAAATGACAAAGTGCAAATAGTAAATGAGATAGTAATATTATGATGGGATGCTGGCTGGAGAGCAAGCTGGTAGCCATCGCCAGGTATCCAGTCACGATCACAGCAGCATAGAGCACCCTAGAGGTAGATGAACAGATGGAGCACACATACAAGAAGAGCGGAGAGATCCAGACACTCAGCTGAACGTCTGCCCCGCCCCTCGCCTCTTATTGGCTGTAATGTGATTCCAGAGGAGAGGAGGAGGAGGGAGGATAGGGGAGCTGGACTGAGGTACAGACAGAGGTACAGACGGAGGTATGGACTGAGGTACATACAGAGGTATGGACTGAGGTACAGACAGAGGTACAGAGAGAGGTATGGATTGAGGTACAGACCGACATACAGACAGAGGTACAGACAGAGGTACAGACAGAGGTACTGTACAGACAGAGGTACAGACAGAGGTACTGTACAGACTGAGGTACAGGTCGAGGTACAGACCGACATACGGACAGAGGTACAGACCGAGGTACAGGCAGGCTAAAGACAGCTTGAGGGGTGTGTGTGTGTGTGTGTGTGTGTGTGTGTGTGTGTGTGTGTGTGTGTGTGTGTGTG
>PIJE02003530.1:13448-38389 GCA_002895965.2 Coryphaenoides rupestris | reverse complement strand
CCCCCCCAGACATACACACCTAAAGTACATACAAGTTGCTCAAGTTGCCTTGCTCAAGGGCACGGGTAGGAGACCTGGAGTTGGTCCTCTGGTGCAACGCAGCAGCTGCTAATAGTGAAGGGTTAAAAGCATAGTACAGTAAAATATCTGTTCTATTCCAAGTATTAGATTGATACAGGGACACACACTGGGGGTCCATCAGGTGTAACCTCCTGGCCTGCTACACCATGAGACAGGAGGTCTAAGACTCTCACACCCTTCCCCTTCTCCCCCACCAGGAGGTGCTGGACCGAGGCTTGGCTCTGGCCCAGCAGGGCGATGAGCTGACCCAGAACTCCTCCCACTACGCGGAGGACTCCATCCAGACCAAATGCAGCGAGCTCCGAGTCCTGAGTGCGGAGATCAGCTGCACCCTGAGGGCCAAGAAGGACCGACTCCTCCAGGCCCTGGAGCTGCACCACAGCCTGGAGAGGGTGGGCGTCACACTCACACACACACACACACACACTTGCTCAGACACCCACGCACACACACACAAGTGCACACTGTTAGATCTGTCGGTTAGCCTCCTCTAACGGAGGTGATGCGAAACCTGTTGTCCAGTAATGGGTGTTAACAGGTCGTGGGGGAGACACGCCTAGCCCCTAACTACCTTATCTTCCGAACGTCTACCCCACTTGCTTCAGTGCTGCGGCCCAAGGCATAACCCTGGCTTGGAACCACGGCTCTGATCACGTTCGTTATGGCAGCTCTCCCCTGGGATCCGGGCTCTTGACAATTTGCTAGGAAATATATGAAGGCTTGGCTATATCTAGCCTTCATATGTAAGGGGACTAAAGTGACCTCTTAGAACCATGTGTTAACATAAATACTCTTAAATCTTTTTACCTTCGGCAATGATCAAATGTCCACAGGGATATATTCATCAATTACTTGATAATTGATGAATATATAAACTCTTCAAAAAAAGTTTGGAAACGTAATTTCGGTCGATTATTCCTCCCCTTTAATAATACCAATTGGTATTGTATTTTATATCGTTGGAAAGCCTATTAGTCACCTTGGAGTCACTAGCCTGGTCACACACTGCTGTGGAGCATCCCATTCCTCAACCAGGATTTGCCGCAAGTCAGCCAACATGGTTGCGTTGGTCACTCTGGCACGTACAGCACGCCCAAGCTGATCCCACAAGTGTTCAATTGGGTTGAGGTCTGGACTCACGGCAGGCCATTCCATCCTCTCCACTCCCAAATTCTGGAGGTACTCTGTGATGATCCTGGCTCTGTGGGGGCGAGCGTTGTCATCCTGGAGGATGGAGTTAGGTCCCAGATTCTGGAGATATGGGATTGCCATTGGCTCCAGAATCTCATTCCGATATCTCACTGCAGTGAGATTGCCTTCAATGATGACAAGTTCTGTTTTGCCTGTGAGAGAGATACCGCCCCACACCATGACACTGCCCCCATTGAAAGGTGTCACGCGATCTGTGCAGCAATCTGCATAGCGTTCTCCACGCCGTCTCCATACTTTGATCCTGCCATCCAGCTTCCGCAGACAGAACCTTGATTCATCACTGAACATGACGTTGCCCCACATTCAAGTTTCAAGTTTCAAGTTTCAAGTATTTTATTGTCACTTCACAGTTTACACGTGAGTATAAGCAGTGAGTGAAAAACTTTTTGTGCAAAACGCCCGACAACCGACAGTAATTATAAAAGAATACAAAATAGAATAGAACTACTAAATAGAAATAGAACTGTACAAAATAGAAATAGAACTATGAATAGAAATTCTGTGTAAATAAGTAAATTAAATATAAAATGAAATGGAATATACAGGGACCGAATGGCACGTACCAACGGTCCCGGTACCCCATACTCCCGTAGTACCCCCCACATGATTCCCCGGGGGACACGGTCATAGGCCTTCTCCAAGTCCACAAAGCACATGTAGACTGGATGGGCAAACTCCCATGCGCCCCCCAACAAACCTGCGAGGGTAAAGAGCTGGTCCACTGTTCCACGGCCCGGACGGAATCCGCATTGTTCCTCCTGGAGCTGAGGTTCGACAATCGGCCGGAGCCTCCTTTCCAGCACCCTGGAATAAACTTTCCCGGGGAGGCTGAGCATTGTGATACCCCGATAGTTGGAGCACACCCTCCGGTCCCCTTTTTTGAAAATGGGGACCACCACCCCGGTCTGCCATTCCACAGGTACTGTCCCCGACCTCCACGCTACATTGACTAGGCTGGTCAGCCACGACAGCCGATAATGTCCAGAGCCTTCAGCATCTCAGGGCGAATCTCATCCACACCTGGCGCCTTGCCACTGAAGAGCTTTTTGACTACTTCAGTGACCTCCACCAAGGATATGGGTGAGACTTCCCCCGAGTCTTCAGACTCTGCCTCTTCCACAGAGGACGTACTGGTCGGGTTCAGGAGCTCCTCAAAGTGTTCTTTCCACAGCCCGACAATATCCTCAGTCTGGGTCAGCAGTTCTCCTCCCCGACTGAGCACAGCCTGAGCCAAGCCCTGCTTTCCCTTCCTGAGTCGCCGGACAGTTTGCCAGAACCTCCTTGAGGCCAACCGAAAGTCCTGCTCCATGGCCTCCCCGAACTCCTCCCACACCCGGGTTTTTGCTTCAGCAACCGCTGAAGCTGCGGTCCTTTTGGCCTTCCGGTACCTGTCTGCTGTTTCAGGAGACCCCTGGGCCAACCAGGCCCGAAAGGCCTCCTTCTTCAGCCTGACGGCTTCCTTCACCGCCGGTGTCCACCAACGGGTTCTTGGGTTGCCGCCACGACGAGCAAAGTGCGAGCTGCGTCCGTATTCTCGGCACAAAGTCAAGCATGTTCTCAGTGGGTGTTGGACTCCGCCAAGGTTGCCCCTTGTCACCGGTTCTGTTCGTGATCTTCACGGACAGAATCTCAAGGTGCAGCCGAGGTGAGGAGAGTGTCCGGTTTGGGGACCTCAGAATTGCATCTCTGCTCTTTGCAGATGATGTGGTTCTGTTGGCTACATCAGACCGTGACCTCCAGCATGCACTGGGGCGGTTTGCAGCCGAGTGTGAAGCAGTCGGGATGAGAGTCAGCACCTCCAAGTCTGAGGCCATGGTTCTCTGCCGGAAAACGGTGGAGTGTTCACTCCGGGTTGGGAGTGAGTTGCTGCCTCAAGCGAAGGAGTTCAAGTATCTCGGGGTCTTGTTCACGAGTGAGGGCAAAATGGAGCGGGAGATGGACAGACGGATTGGTGCAGCGTCTGCAGTGATGCGGGCGCTGTACCGGTCCGTTGTGGTGAAGAGGGAGCTGAGCCGGAAGGCGAAGCTTTCGATTTACTGGTCCATCTACGTTCCAACCCTCACCTATGGTCACGAGCTTTGGGTAGTGACCGAAAGAATGAGATCGCGGATACAAGCGGCCGAAATGAGTTTCCTCCGCAGGGTGGCTGGGCTCAGCCTTAGAGATAGGGTGAGGAGCTCAGACATCCGGAGGGAGCTCGGAATAGAGCCGCTGCTCCTCCGCATCGAAAGGAGTCAGCTGAGGTGGTTCGGGCATCTGATTAGGATGCCCCCCGGGCGCCTCCCTTTGGAGGTTTTCCGGGCATGTCCAACTGGGAGGAGACCCCGGGGCAGACCCAGAACCCGCTGGAGAGATTATATATCTCGTCTGGCCTGGGAACGCCTCGGGATCCCCCAGGAGGAACTAGAGAGTGTGGCTGGGGAGAAGGAAGCCTGGGGGCCCTGCTTAGCCGGCTGCCACCGCGACCCGACCCCGGATAAGCGGACGATAATGGATGGATGGATGGATGGAATATACAACAAAAATATCCAGGTGAGCAATACACATATAAATCAATGTACTAAAATATACATTGTTATATGCTGACATTCACAGAATGTCACAGAATACCTTCTCAGACAGTCAACACAACACTAGCACCAGCAATTGGCACCAGGACTAGCACTAACACCAGTCACTAACACCAGGACCAGCACTAGCAGTAACACTAGCACCAGGACCAGCACTAGCAGTAACACCAGCACTAGCACTTAGACATTGATGCCGAACTTGTTCAGCAGCCTGATGGCCTGACTGTGGAAGCTGTCTCTGAGTCTGCTCGTGTGACTTGATACTGCGGTATCGCCTGCCTGACGGTAGAAGTGTGTACAGTTCGTGGCTGGGGTGGTTATTGTCTTTAATAATCCGTTTGGCCTTGGCCACGCACCGCCTGGTGTATATATCCAGGAGGGAGGGAAGCTCACCTCCAACGATGTACTGGGCCTTCCGCACCACCCTCTGTAGTGTTTTACGCTCCAGTGCGGTGCAGTTCCCGTACCAGACGGTGATGCATCCTGTAAGAACACTCTCGATGGTACTGGAGTAGAATGTTCTGAGGATGCGGGGGCATATGTTGAATTTCCTCAGTCGCCTGAGGAAATACAGGCGTGGTTGGGACTTTTTCACCACGTGTGTGGTGTGCGTGGTCCATGTGAGGTCCTCGGAGATGTGCACGCCAAGGAACTTTAAGCAGCTGACCCTCTCTACTGCAGCACCGTCGATGGAGATGGGGGCGTGCTCTCCTCTCCGCTTCCTGTAGTCCACGATCAGCTCCTTGGTCTTCTTGACATTGAGGGCGAGGTTGTTTTCTTGGCACCACTGTGCCAGTGATCCAACCTCCTCCCTGTAGGCTGTCTCGTCGTCGTCGGCGATCAGACCCAACACTGTCGTGTCGTCAGCAAACTTGATGATGACGTTGGAGCTGTGCATAGCCATGCAGTCGTGGGTGTACAGGGAGTAGAGGAGAGGGCTCAACACGCATCCCTGAGGGGCTCCAGTGTTGAGGGTCAGCGGCTCTGAGGTGGTGCTGCCCATCCTCACCACCTGGCGGTGGCCCGACAGGAAGTCCAGTATCCAGCTGCACATGGTCGGGTGCAGGCCTAGACTCCTGAGCTTGGTGTCGAGCTTGGCAGGAACTATCGTGTTGAACGCTGAGCTGAAGTCCACAAACAGCATTCTCACACAACAGTTCTTCCCCTCCAGGTGAGAGAGGGCGGTGTGAAGTGCCATGGCAGCAGCAGCATAGACTCCGATTGGTCCGACCAGCATTGGACCTTAGGTTCTTAGGTTCCACTGTCGGTGCTGTCGACACCAGCGCAAACGGGCCTGACTGTGAAGGGCAGTCATTGCAGGCTTCCTGGCAGCCTTATAAGCACGAAGACCGGCCATGTGCAGTCTGTTCCTCACCATCTGATCAGAGATCTGTCTGTGGTACCGTTGTGCAAATCTCTGGAAGAAAGCCTACGGTTCCTCAGTGAAGCAAGGGTGAGGAACCGGTCTTCTTGGGGTGTTGTCTTCCTGGGACGGCCACTTCATGGTCTGTCTTTGACATCACCAGTCTCACGGACCTTGGTCCTAAGTTTGGAAATGGTACCAGGGCTGACACCACATAATGCTGCCACTCTGCGTACCGGAACATCAGCTTCCACTTGCCCTATTGCACGGGCCTTATCCTGAAGGGACAAACGTGGCATGTTTATGCTTGGAGCACAAACAAACTCAACAAAGTTGCAGGACCCATGCACACAAGTGGTGTCAATTAGGTGCCAATCAGGTGCACACCTGTGACTGGCATACACCTGCCAGCACTTGAAGCTCAAAACGAGAGTGAATACCAACAGAAGAATATTGGCACATTTTTTTGGGCCTCTACCCACACGGTTAGCTGTGTTGCTCATTCCACGAATGCATGATCCTTACAAGTTGTACCTCGTTGTAAAGGTGACTAATCAGGCTTTCCAACGATATAAAATACAATACCAATTGGTATTATTAAAGGGGAGGAATAATAAAGTTCAGAAATAACGTTTCTGAACTTTTTTTGAGGAGTTTATATCATATCATGAGTAATTGTCCTGGAGCTAATGAAAAAAATAAAACTTGTAATCTTTTACGAGATGGAAGTACGACCTTAAGAGAAACAGACAGAGGCCCGGCTCGGGAGAGAGGAGTGTACGCGGGAATGGATAAAAGTCTCTCCGATGGTGAATGAGGCCCGCGAGTCCTGAAAATATAAATAAAAAATGTACGGAGATTTCTAATGTGCTTCTTCTCTTCCACCTAAGGGTGTCCTCCTGTTGGTCCGGGGAAAATGCTCAAATATTCACTTCTGTTGCTCCGTTCTCCGGTGCCTGTCCTCGTATGACCTTGCTTGGTGACGTACTTTTACATATGCGTACATAATTTTGAGAATATCAACCTGCGCCCTGTCACATGCGTACAAACAGAGTTTGAGGCCCCTATCCTGGCGCATGCCGCCATCTAGTGGTTTCTGGGGAGGATAACGACCACTGAGACTTCGTGCTTATCTATTCTTAGTGCTTTAGAACATATGATATATTTGGTAATACACACATAATGAACACATAATGCTTCCCAATAAATGAATCATAACATATCAATACCTGGATATGGTAAACTTACTATTATGCAATTACATGATTATTCTGGACGATATAATAACCCCACATCACCCTTCATTCTCCTAGTGTCACATGGTTTTTCGGACACCGGTGAATCAACCCTACTTGACAACACACACAGACACACACACACACACCGGAATGCACACACACACACACACACACACACACACCCACCAACTCCATCTTAAAGGGCCGTTTCTAACACTGAGCTACACGATCGTTCCTGAACGTGACCTCCAGCAGGACCTCTAAACCCTGTGCTCCTCCTCCTCTCTCCTCTCGGCTCTTGACTTTGACTTGATAGCCTTGGTACCTGATAGCCTCTCCATCTCTCTGTCTCTCAGCCCACCGAGTGCAGCAGGAGAAACTCATCCTGGAGGGCGACTCTGTGGACGACGTCGGCAGTAAGAAGGTGTGTGGAAAACTCCTCCTATCAGTTAATAATCACCCTTCACTCATGAAGGTCTCGGTGTGGTGGACACACGCTGCCTCGTACAGCCAAGGTCACAAGGTCATGTGTGTTTCCTGGCCGACGGCAAACAGAATGGAGGCAGCTACAGCCGTCACGCCTCGCTGTCGGAGCAGGAGGAGAACCTGGCGGTCCTGAGGTGGTAAGCCAGCGGTTATTAGGAATATAAGTACCTGGGTGTTCACATAGACCAGGGGTGCCCACCTTTTAAAATGACCAAGCCAATATGATCTACCTACACCAGGGGTCGGGAACCTCTTTGGCTGGGAGAGCCATAAAAGCCAAATATTTCGAAATTTAATTCCTTGAGAGCCATATAGTATTTAATAAGATGTTATGCAGCTTTATGCGTGCATTTTTGAAGTAAGACTAACAAGACCCTAACTCTGCGTCCTAACTCTAACATCTGAGCCCTGACAGGTACCGTTTACTGCTCCACGTGTTCCAGCCGTTTTGTTATGTTATGTTATGTTATGTGAAATCCATTCTGTTGTCCCTGAAGGCATGTGATGAACGAGCTCCTGGAGACGGAGAGAGCGTACGTAGAGGAGCTCCTCTGTGTCTCTGTGCAGGTAGCCACCGCCACCACCGCCACCACCATAGCAACACACATTTTGAGAAATGTTATCAGAAGACAACAAAACACCAAACGTGCATTTCTGTTCTCCTTACGTTGCTCCTCCTGTACCTCAGGGTTACGCAGCAGAGATGGACAACCCTGCGACGGCCCACCTCCTGCCCTGCAGAACAAGAAGGAGGTGCTGTTTGGCAACATGCCGGAGATCTACCACTTCCACAAGAGGTGCAGCGCTCAGACCCTTTAATACCATCGTTTTTGTTTTTGAATAATTTCTTTTGACACCCAAACTCAATAATGTTTATCTTTAGTTTTATATTTATTCAGATCTTTAATCGTATTTGTATCTTGATGTTTCGGGATGTTTCTGCGGAAGCTGGAGGAATACACCGACGTCCCAGAGTTGGTGGGCCGGTGTTTCCTGGAGCGGGTGAGGAGGAAGAGGAGGGGAGGAGGAGGAGGAAGAGGAGGAGGGGGAGGAGGAGGAGAGGGAGGAGGAGGTGGAGGAGAGGGAGGAGGAGGAGGACGGGAAGGAGGGCTCTGGGGTGTTACTGTGTACCATAACGCTGCTGTCTTCTGCTCACACACCCACTGCTCTGTTGTTGTCCAGATGACGGATCTGCAGATCTATGAGAAGTACTGTCAGAACAAACCTCGCTCTGAGAGCCTCTGAGAGCTCTGACTGCAGCTTCTTTCAGGTGAAGACACACACACACACATGCACTGACACACACTCACACACACACACACACACACACACACACACACACACAGGGACAGACACACACACACAGGGACACACAAACACACACACGGAGACACACACACACCACATATGTAACTTTTTATTTATTTATTGGACTTCAGGAATGCCAGAAGAGGTTGGAGCACAAGCTGGGTCTGGACTCGTACCTCCTGAAGCCCGTTCAGAGGATCACCAAGTACCAGCTGCTGCTGAAGGTACCACAGGCTGGCGTCACTGGAGGAGGGTGGTTACTGGAGGGGCGTGTCATGGGGTGTGCTCACTCAGGAGGTGTGGTCACTGGAGGGTGTGGTTACTGGAGGGGTGTGGTCATTGGAGGGGTGTGGTCACTGGGGAGGGGGGAGCTGTGATCACTGGAGGGGTGTGGTCACTGGGGAGGTGTGGTCTCTGGAGGGGCATGGTCATTGGAGGGTGTGGTTACTGGAGGGGTGGTTAGTGGGCGGTCTGCAATATACAGTATGTCACCCTTATTGTGTGTGTGTGTGTGTGTGTGTGTGTGTGTGTGTGTGTGTGTGTGTGCATATGCGTGCCACAGGAAATGCTGAAGTAAGGTACAGTACAGTAAGGGCTGTGAGGGGACCGACGACCTGCAGGAGGCGCTGTCCTCCATCCTGGGCATCCTGAAGGCCGTCAACGACTCCATGCACCTCATTGCCATCACGGGCTACGAGGTGAGACACAGGAAGGCCCCCTCCCCCCCTGTCACATGACCACTGTCACATGACAACTGTTCAACCTCCGGAGGGTTCCCTCTAGACTCTAGAGGTTGAACCCGTGCTACTGCATGCAGAGCCTGTTCTGGTCTGGTATAAGGGGACCCAACTCACCAGTGGCCCTCTACTTATTGGAGCTGATCTGAAGGGCCCTTTACAGACGAGCCCCCGGGGGTCTGGTGGGTGCTCTTCCTAACGAGTGTGTCTCCCTGGGCAGGGGAACCTGGGGGAGCTGGGCCAGCTGCTCATGCAGGGCTCCTTCAGCATGTGGACGGAGCACAAGAAGGGTCACGCCAAGGTCAAAGAGCTGGCGCGCTTCAAGCCCATGCAGCGCCACCTCTTCCTCCACCAGAAGGCACTGTTCTGCAAGCGGCGCGAGGAGAGCGGCGAGGGCTACGAGAAGGCGCCCTCCTACAACTTCAAGCAGGCGCTCAGCGTGAGTCTCCGCCCTGCCCCCGGCCCCGCCTGGCCCCACCCCCTCGGGCCGCTGGTAGCACGCTAAGCTCATGCTAATGGTCATGCTAATGCTCATGCTAATGCTCATGCTAATGCTCATGCTAATGCTAGCTCTGTGCTCCTCCCAGATGAGTGCTGTGGGCATCACCGAGAACGCAAAGGGAGACAACAAGAAGTTTGAGATTTGGTGCAACTCCCGGGAGGAAGTTTACATCGTTCAGGTGGGAGAAAGGAATAAATATTGCTTTAGTACACACACAGAACACACAGGCATGTTTCGCACGGGAACTACCTTATGACTACAGCACACATAATAATTATTAGTATTACTAGTTCATTATTATGTATGTATTATTACTTACTGAAATAGTTTCATGAAATTGTTCCAGGCACCGAGCGCTGACGTGAAGACAACGTGGGTGAAAGAGATCCGGAAGGTTCTGACCACCCAGCTGGAGGCCTACAGAGGTAACCTGGTCCACCTGGGGAACCACGTGACACCTTACCGAAATACAGGTGTTGTTTAGCGCTGCGCCTCATTGGTTTTGGCTGTGCGTCCCGCAGCCAGCCAGCAGAGGGCGCCAGAGCCGGTGTTCCCTCCCGCAGCTGGCGGACCCGTCAGCCTCAGGGAGGCCGGCGGTCCCCCTTCTAATGATAATAAAGAAGATAAAAAATATGAAAAAGTAAAATATCAAATAAAAAAAAGCCCAATTCGTAGAAGAACAACTTCATTGATCCACACTTTTATGGTCACACAAACACAGCATGCTTGAAGTGGTGGCCACCAAACACATGCAGGGAGGGTGGCCCGCAGAAATTTAGTTTCTGCTTTTAACCCATCCTGAGTTATGCTTCCCCTCCAGGGGCAGCCGTTCTTGACAGCGCCCGGGGACCATCAGCTCCAGATCTTGCGTCCACGTCAAAGACTGGACAAGCGATTCTTTGCATGTTTTTAATTGGGGTTCTTTTACTCCGTAAGGAGACCCCGCAGAGCAGAGGAAGAACATGCAAACTCCGCACAGATCACCCACTTGGGCACCCCGAGTCAACAGCGCCTCAGGCAGGAATCGATCTCAGGACCTTCATGCTGTGAGGCAGCAGTGCAAACACTGCGCCCTGAATCACAAGACAGTCTCAAAGGGCTTTACAGGCCAGATTGTTATGGGCCAAACGTGATTTATGACACCCCCCTAGCCCAAGCCCCCCTAAGGGCAAGAAACGACTCCCTGAATTAACAAGGAAGAAATCTCGAGGAGGAACCTCAGAGTGGGGGATCCCTCCTTCCAGGGATGGTTCAGACTAAAAAAAGCCCAGACATCAATGGCATCATAGGTCCATACTGTAGGTCCATAGGGTCATAGGGCCATGAGTACATAGGTCCATAGGTCCATAAGTATACAGGTCCATAGGTCCATAGGGCCCTAGGTCTATAGGTCTATAGGTCTATAGGTCCATCCTCACGGTGCACATCTTAAGGTAGCTTGGTGAAACACGGCATGCTTCCCTCCACAGAGCCCTGTACTACTGATGATAGGAGCTTTACATTACCCATGATGCTCCTCTCCGCACCAGGTACCTCACGCCTCCACTAGTCCAGGGGACCTGGACAGCTAGCGTAGAGTAATGTCTGATATCTGACCTTCTCGTCTCCTGACCCGTGTCTGTGGTTTCTGCTCCAGACAGCCGATTACAGATCCAAACAGCTGCTTGCTCGGTACATCGATGGTCCATTCTGGCTGGTAAACAAACACAGAGCACGGTTCATGAGGGGGCGTGGCTAACCCTGCCTCCCATTCCTCAGATTCAGGCCCACCTCAGATGCACCTGGGCAAGGTCAGGTGGTTCAGCACCACTAGTCTCTTACAGGCCAAGCGGAGAGGTACGGTAACCACCTGCAGACGTCTGGTGCACTTCTCGTAATGGAGTCTCTCTCTCCCTCGCCACCTCCTTGCCTGCTCCTTGTTTTCACGCCCACTTCAGTCGAGAAGACACTCCTGTTCAAACCACCAAACCACACACACACACACACACACACACACACACCCCGTGCCTGGTCGTGTCTGAGAGCTGCGGTGTGGTGCATGATGACTCCTCTCTGGACGGGGCTCACGTCTTTGTCTTGGTTGTTCTTCACTGTTGGCCCTGATGTTGCTCATCTTCACCTACTCATGGTCCCTGATCCAGAGGTCCCTGTGGTCCCCTCTCTCATCCCCTCTGGTCTCCCTGTGTTTCATTATGTCTGGTATTATACTATGAATGTTCACACTTAATCTCACCTGTGTGTGTGTGTTTCTTTGTTTCTGTGTGTGTGTGTGTGTGTGTGTGTGTGTTCTCTCCACAGAGGGCAGTGGCTCTGGGAGTCTCAGCACGTCGTCGAGCTGCAGTGAGACCTACCCCTGAAGCACACACACCAACACCCACACCTGAAGCACACACACACACACACCTGAAGCCCTACAGACTCTCTGACATCAACCCCAACCCTCCCACGTTACAGCGAGCTAGCTCTCATCCTGCACTGCAGCCGCTACTGATGCTAGCTGCAGCCTCTACTTATGCTGTGTGTGTGCGAGCGAGCGAGCAAGAGTGCGTGTGTGTGCGTGTGCGTGTGCGTGTGTGTGTGTGTGGGGACCAGCAGGACTGATCTGTTAGCGCATCTCTGGCTATCTTAGCTTAGCTTCTCCTGGGCTGGAAACAGTCTCAGCGAGTCTCAGCAAGAGCGGAGCGATTCTGTAAATACAAGAACGACACCGAGAGGAAGAATTATTAATTGTCTGTAAATGTCGCTGTCAATGAATCGTTGTTCATTCACCTGTTGTCCAAGCTTACTTTCAATGTTATTTATTCTGAGCGAGACGAGGGAACACTGCAGAGTTAAATATCCTTTTCATCCTCCTCTCTGACCAGTTAGTCTGGTGTCCGTCACGTCTTCCCAGACACACACCGCGTTCTCCTGGAGGTGTTACCGTGGGCACACATGAACACATGAATAAAACACATGAACACATGAATAAAACACATGAACACATGAATAAAACACAAACACTGACAGTACAACATGTGAATAATCAGACATTGATGTATAGTGCTAACTTATGCCCTCTGAGGGAGATGTTCTGAATGTAGATATTGTGAATTAATTTCTCTCCATCATAAAATGTTATCTGAAATAATATATAAGTATATATAAGTATGGTAATGTCACAGATTGGTGACGTGTCTATTGTTTTTATATAAATAAATGACTTCATCGTACAACATGTTAGTTGTATTTTTGTGCCGTGTCTGAGTTCATGTAGCTGCCTCAGCCTACAATATATATACATATATATTACAAGATGCTTATAGAACACATATTATTGAAATACATAATCATGAACGTCATCTTCCGCAAACTTTCGTTGAGAGGCGAGTCGCACGCAGCCTCCACCTTGTAAACATCATAGGCCTACTAGTACACTCAGCTAGGGGGAGCAGGCAGGTTTAGGTGGTGTCTTGCTCAGGGACACCTCCACACTTAGCTAGGAGGTGGAGCCTGGGGGAATCGAACGTGCAACCTTCCTGTTGCCAGACAACCACTCTTACCTCCTGAGCTACTGCCACCCATACATATCTATATACACACATACATACATACAATTGAGCAGCACAATATACATAATATGATAATACTAACACAAGTTACAACAACAGTTGTATCAGGGTATGCAACCGCTGTTAAATGCATCTTTTCATCCAGGAAATTAGATAGTTTTAACTGTGGATCCATTGTCTTTGTTTATGATTGTTATTGCTGTTATTATTATTTAACTTGTTTGTTATAAGAAAATTTCTTGACCATTTAACCTTTAACCGCTGCTCAAAATGAGTCTGATCCAGTATGAGATGGGGTGAAAACAGGTAAATTCAGCTGAAAAATGTTCTTTAAGAAGTTGAACATTTGTGTGCCACATAAATGACCGGGAGACATTGAATTGGTTTGTGGCTCTTTTACTGAGTCATCAAAAAGTATTTGGAGTAACAACGGAACAATGAATCAAGCAATCAGCCCACCAATAAATAAACAAGTAAATACATAAAAATCTGACATAATACAATGGGGACCTGCACCGAACCTTGCTTCAGGTAACCGGCCCGTTCTCTTCATTCACTGTGAGCAACGAGATCGCGGCGCACCTGTGGATACTGACAGGGAACAACACCTGCAGGTGAGGCGAAATATTGTCAGAGTGTCTCGGACGCATGGCCTCAGTAGACCCATGGTTGCCTCACAGGCCTGAAATTCCTCCTCTTCTTCCTCTTCCACATCGATCTCTGTGTCTTGCAGGTCCCCATCACCAAGGTGCAGATAATTGCACATTATGCAAGTGGCCTTGGTCACTCTGTCGACTGCTCGGCTTGAGCTGCATCCTTCGATGGTCCAGTCTCCAGCGTTGGCTCAGGATGCCAAAGGCATTTTCAGAGATACCATTTGTCAAGAGATAACATTTGTGGTATACTACACTGGTGTAGTCGTATACTACACTAATAAAGTGGTATACTACACTGGTGTAGTGGTATACATACAGTATATCTCTACATGTTTGCTACATTTCTATAGAATGAAAGCAATCTGTCCATGACTGGATGGACTCAGACTCTCTCATTCAACTTGGTCTGTCGACCAATGGCGCGGAAATACGTCAAAAGTAATATTTAGTAAAGCGGTAAATGTTTGGTTTTATTAGCGACATAACAAATAAGGAAGAGGTCATTACCACAACCTGGCTTGAAGACTTGGTTGCTGCACTCTGTAATTAGCGGTGGCGCTGGTGAGCCAAGGGCTTAGTTACTGATGACAGATGTTCTCCTCTCTTCTCCTGAACTTTCCCGCCCATTTCAGGAGTACATGATGAAATACATCATGTATGCGATACTAATGAGTACACAGCCTTAAGAGAAGAGGATCTTTATTAGTCCACACAACGGGAAGTGGCGGCCGCCAAAGACACACATTCAGGGAGGGTGGCCCGTGGAAATGCAGCCTCTGCATTTAACCCATCCTGCTGCCCCTCCAGGGGCAGCCAGGAGCCATCTCAACAGCACCAACGACTCCAGGTTTTACTTCCACATCTTGGTCAGGGATGTGGACAGGAGAGGCGATCTTCACATGTTTTTAATTGGGGTTCTTTTACTCCGTAAGGAGACCCCGCGGAGCACATGCAAACTCCACACAGAAAAGCTGGGAGATCACCCACCTGGGCACGCCACAGTCAACAGCGCCCCAGGCGGGAATCGATCCCAGGACCTTCTTGCTGTGAGGCAGCAGTGCAACCACCGTGCCCTTTACGGTCTTTAAGTAGAATGTGTATTTATTCCGTGGTGCTCGTGGTCATTGTTGGTGATGAGTCTCTAAAAGCAGCCCTCTGGTCTTCTACAACTCCAGGAGAAGATCCGTCAGCTGCAGCGAGCAGCAGACGCCCTGCGGAGAGCCGCCACCGCCGCCAGGAGATAGCGCGGCTCCTCAGACCGTTAGAAACTGCTTTATGACGGACTTTATACTTGCTACACCTTCTCTTACATGTAAGTTGGGAGTTATTGTAGGGAGTGTAATGTAATGTTGGCCTTGGTTTTTACATGTTATATGTACATCCTGTAAATAAAGATTTGGTTGAAGTGTCCTTCTCTTTACAGACTGTTGCTGGCATTCATGAACATTGATTTAAGTCTCCCCGCTGACCTCTGGCCTCTTCCAGCGCCTGCAGAGGAGGCCGACGGGTCTCCCTGCTCCCCGGGTCAGGTGTTACCTGCTGTCATGTCAGCTATCCCTCTGAGTGTGTGTGTGGTGATGGCTGGTTCATCCCGTTTGCCTTGACAGGTGTGCAGCCCTGGAGTCTAACCAGCCCGACTGGGACCGCAGGTGAGGCTGCTTAAACCAGCCGCCAACCACACACACACACTCCACAGTTATCAACACACATTACAACACGTGTCTGCTGGAAGGTGGCGAGTTGTAACGTTGTAAAGCCTCTGCGCTTGGCGGGGCTAAGCGAGGCTACCGAGGTTAGCACTGTTCTTGATCTCTGACCTCCTGTTGTCACTGCGGGCCAGGCTGACCGCACGGGCGCACACAATGGACGCCTTTGTGACGAGGCTTTGTGGAATGTTTTGAGGGGCTGGTTCCAGTGTGTGTGTGTGTGTGTGTCGGGGGGGGCAGTGTTGTGTCCCACACCACCAACCCACCACTGGTCACCTGCCTCACTGAGGTCTTTTAGATGCCTTCATGGTCATCTTTATTATCCCCAAGAGGCAATTTGGTGCACAGCCAGCAGAACACAAGATCACACCAACAACAACACAAACAGTTCACATAAACAAGAAATAACATGACATACTGTAGCACTATTCAAAAGGCCAACAGCAGCAGGGACCAGTGAGTTCTTCAACCTCCTGGTCCTGCAGATTAGATCTACGACCAGATGGAAGCATCCATAACTCATCCAATAACTCACTGAACAAGGGGTGACGAGAGAAGGACAGAATTGATGACAGAAGATGTTCTCTTCGCTTCTCCTGAACTTTCCTGCATAGTTCGGAAGTGCATGATGAAATACATAAATAAATTAACGCATATTATTTGCGGAGGTACGACGGCCCAATGGTGTGGGAGTTAGACGGTCACTGCTGGCCTGATGTTGGCTGACCGTGGGTTCAGTGTTCATAATATCCATATATATTTATATCATCCTTAAACAAGACCATCGGCCCACCGTCGGCTTGGTGTCGGCCCAGTTAAAGTAGATTTGTTCAATCTGTCATATTTACCTCCAATAAAGTTTTGGGAATTTCATTACATTGACAAATGATTTCGATTCTTGCAAGCCCTTAAATAAAAACACTCAGTAATAATCAAGGCCGAAAAGGCCGGTCGGCCCGCGTCACCTTGTTGTCGGCGCACCGTCGGCCCAGTTAAAGTAGATTTGTTCAATATATGCGTCATTTTTACCTCCTTTTTGTGAATATCATTAAATTGACAAATGATTAGGATTAATCATGTAATATTAATCAGTAATAATCAAGCCGAAAAGGCCGGATTAATTGAGGAAGTGAGACTTTCTGAACAAGACACAAAAAAACATGTTGAGGCACGTCTTGAGAACATACGTTATGTAATGACTAGTAATAACCAGCTCTCTGTACCACCGCGGTCCTCCTGACCTCTGACCTGTACCACTCGTACGTCGTGCATGTTAGTGAATCCACCGAAGTGTCAACTCAACTCATTCACACATTTCCTCAAACTTGATTAGACCAGTTCTGTGAATCACAACACATGCAGCGGGAGGATCCAGCAGCTGAACGTTTATTTCAGTTGGGATCAGAAACACAGATCATGTCCTGAGGCAAGAGATGAGAGGAGATGAGATCAAAACCGGCTGATTGCGAGAGGATGGCGATGAGGGCTCGTGAGGCAGGCGTAGGAGCAGTAGGAGCAGCGGAGAGAGAGGAGCAACATGTGGAGAGGAGATCCGAGCAGCTCCTCAATGCTCGTATTCAAGAGAAAAAACACTGAGGAAATGAAAAACAAAAGGCACAATGAATCTCAACTCATTCTCATCTTTAATATGCAGGAGTTGAAAGCATTAATGAGCCACCTTAAAGAGAATAATTCAATCTAAAATTTATAAAAAGATATAAACCCCAGGGTGCTAGAGGACCCCCTCAGTAGTTAGCAGCCAAACAAGAGATTATAAAGTGTGGCGGCGAGGGGCTAGACACCTCTCCCACCCCCGGCACGGCCGCCGGACAAACCAAAGAACTAAATTCAATTAAATAAAGAGCCTACTCCGATTCATCAGCATGTTATCATACATACGCATGGTTTAAAAAATAAGAAGAATATTGCTTGGAAACAAGAGAAGGAACTTCCTCTCCGACCAGGAAGTCACTTTGCAGAGGCCGTCCAATCAGCCCCGGCAGCGTTGCAGGTCAATCTATCCATATATATATATATATATCCATATATATTTATATCATTGTTAAACAGCAAAGAAAAGATACACATCTGGTTTTTTTCTTTTCGCTTTTGTGTAAAGTTACTGGGATCGGGCGTCGACAGGTGACCTGTTATGTTGAGCCCCCAGGGGCTCAACATAACAGTGAGGTACGGGCCCCTGCAGCCTGCAGCCAGTACACCTGGGGCCCCTGCAGAAAGTACATCTGTACACCTGGGGCCCCTGCAGAAAGTACACTTGCAGCCACTACACCAATACGCCTGCAGCCAGTACACGTGTACACCTGCAGCCACTACAACAGTACACCTGCAGCCACTACACCAATACACCTGCAGCCAGTACACCTGTAGACAGTACATCGGTACACGTGTACACCTGCTAAGGTGGCAGAATGTTGACCTCCGGCGTTCCCCGTTCCGTCTGTAATGTCGATGTGGCTCGAGCCGTCAGAACCATCGCCTCACGGGCCCAACATCAAACACTTGCCTCCGCTTACTCACAAGCGGGAGATTGCAGTTGAATTGGAAATCAAAAACAAAATAAAATTGGCATTTCTATTCACATTATTTGTTGTTCTTTTTCTTTTCAGAACTTAAATGTCTTTGAGCATGATCATTTTTGACAAGAGGTCATGAAAAGAAGAAGTGACATCACTGAGTCAAAAGTCTGTCTGTGCTACAGAATCCTGGAGGCTGTAGGAGCGCTGTGGCCCCGCCCACCTCTCCCAGGATGCCGGTGGGGGCGGGGCTGTGGGAGATCATGGCTCTTTGAACCGGGGGAGAGAGTGTCAGTGGGGGACCTGGCCAACAGGGGCGACTAAGTGACTACACTAGCATGTCTCTGTGTTGAAGTGTGTGTGTGGAAGTGTGTAAGTGTGTGTGTGCACGTGAACAGAACACCAGAGGGCGATCCGGGGAACGGAAAGATAAAAACAAAAAACCACAAACAAAGAACATTTCTTTCCCCAAAAAACGTGAAACATCAGCATCAACCAGAATCGTGCACACAAACTCCACCGTCTAACTGCAGGTACTTCCCGTGTGTGTGTGAGACACGTGTGTGTGTGTGTGTGTGTGTGTGTGTGTGCGTGTGCGTGTGCGTGCGTGTGTGCGTGCGTGTGTGTGTGCGTGGCATGTCCCAAAGTGTGCTCGTGTGTTTTGTCTCAGTGAGAACCGTGTGATTTGGCAATAAAAACAAAATAACTTTCCTTCCTTCTGATTTCTGAGTTCTGGTGGATGATTTAGAATCAGGCGGAGGAGAGGCTCCACCCCCCACCCCCCACCCCTCCGGTGCTAGCTTACACCCGTCCAGGAGCCTCCTGGGCGCTCTGATATTTAGTGAAGATCGATGTGAGGAACGGCAGGAGGAGGGGAGCGCCTCAGCTCTGGAGACAGACCGGTCCTTCAGGGCTGAGACCCGACCGGGGGTGGGGGGGGATGGTGTGGATGGCTGGGCGATGAGGACCAGTGCAGATCAAACGACCAGCGCTCCTAGAAGGCTCCCGGAAGGCTCCTAGAAGTTGAACTCCTTGGATTGCATGTTGGACGTCGGGTCGAAGCTGAAGCCCGCCTGAGTCGCCTCCGGGATCAAACTGGGGTCCTCGTCGATCTGCGAAGGCCAAGGGAGAGAAAAGTCCAGAGTTAAGCGGAGTGGAGGGTGAGAACATCTCCTGGTCCAGGCGGTTACTTACGTCATCCCCTGCAAAGTACTGGTCGATAATCTCAAAGGCCAGCTTGTAGATGTCTTCGTTCTCATGTTGCTGCAGGTTCTCGATCTTCTCCACACCTGTGGAGACACAAATAAATAAATACCTCTTAAATGTTACTTCATGTCATGTGTTCAGATAGAAGACAGCAGTGAAGCAACACAACTAAAGCTACGACAGGACGTTGAGATCGTCGTCTGATTTAGATTCACGACTAAATCAAGTTCTGGCCGAGGAACAAAGGATTCAGTGAGCGGGGGTTCAGTACTGTGTGCCTCAAAAGAAAGAACCAGTGGACTGGAGAGCTCACCTTTTGTTAGGACTTCAGAACATGCATGTTAACCTTCAGGTGGAACCCATATCACCAACACGATTGTTAAAAAGATCTAAATCAATAAGCCTGAGCCACGGATGACCTCCCACCTCCACACTCCTCGATGATCTCGCCGATGGTGCTGGCCTCGTCCCCGGCCATGATCAGCACGTTCTTCAGGCCGTCCAGCACCACCTGCAGCACCTGGGAGTCCTTGACGGACAGGAGGCTACAGAACGGAGGAATGACGTTCTGCTCCACCAGGAACTCCACCTTCACAAACCCACACATGCACACGACAGCCACACGCGATTACAACACGCACACGCGGTTACAGATACAAGAAGTGGGCTTCGGGTCAGTCAGGTTCAGTCTATTTGATTATATTTGCTAAATATTAACATTAAAATTACAATGTATGTGAATTAATTCCAAACTATACAAGTATTGATCATTGTTGATCAAACCCAAATAATGCTAATATTACATTATATTCAGTCTCATCGTCTTAAATGAGAAATCAGAGCTTTTAGGTTTGAAGTTTGGCTTTCCAGTGTGGTACCAAACCTGGGCCCACATGCCCCGCCACCCGCAGCAAGTGAAAGCAGCAGATTGGTACCCTGAGGTCCGTCTCCGAGCCCAGACCTCGTGGGCGCCAGATTGGTGCCCCGCGGTCTGTCCTGAGTCCAGCTCACCTGGTCTTTCCTCCCGCTGATGGTGAGGTTGCTGATGGCCCAGGCTGCTTCCTTCTGGGTGCCAAAGTCCCCCTGCGGAGAGACCAGCTGTCAGTAACCGTGGAAACCACCTCCACAGGCCACGCCGCCGATCTGTTTCAGCTCTGCTGAACCAGGTGGCAGCCATGACCAAACATTAGTCTTTGCTGGGTTAGCATCTCAATGGCTTGTTCCTCTCCATGCCATGAGGCAGTTTACTGTGAGGCAGCCATTCAAACCCCGCCCTCAATGTGCCAAATAAGGAGAGCTTCCTCTGCTGGTGGGAAAAATCTCAAGCAGCGGCGACACCCCTAAGGTGGCGTCTGCCTCGTCCTGACGGCCTCGTGGAGACCACCGGCAGCCATGATGAACGTACGTCCACACGCTCTTAAGTCTAGGACCAGGAGACCGTCCGTAGAGTAAACAGCAGAGTAGACTAAAGGGCAGAGTAGACTAAACAGCAGAGCAGACTAAACAGCAGAGTAGACTAAAGGGCAGAGCCTGGACGGGAGGAACAGACAGCCAGAGGAGTCCATGCTGGTGAGGACATGCGAAGAGGAGGAGGAGAAGGAGGCACCTTGGCCAGCTGGTGGATGATCATGGGGATGAGGCCGGCGTCGATCACGGCCTGGACCTGCTGCTGGTTCCCTGCCGTGATGTTGGACAGGAACCACACGGCTTCCTGCGCCACAGACCCACCACGTATGTCGTTAAGACACCGCCAGAATAACAGTTCATTATTACAGTTGTACCGCAGAGAATTTTGATTTTGTCCTGTCATTATGTTTCCATCTTGAATACATTGCATGGTTCATAGCTGCTGCAGCAGGATCGCCTGCAGAGTGACAGGGTGGAGGAGAGGGAGTGATGGAGGCACCTTGTTGATCTTCTCCTTGGGGTGTGTGAGCAGGTTGGGGAAGTGTGAGAGCACGTCGCAGTTCAGCACCACCTGCGTCTGCTCGTCGGTGCCCGTCACGATGTTCCCCACGGCCCTGAGAGCGGCTGTCTGCAGGGGGGGGGGCCCACCAGAACCCCGGGGGACAAACACCGAGCGGGAAGAAGGTTAAGACGCTGAGAGTTTAACACAAGACACGGCTAGCACCCAGTCCCTAGCTGTCCCTTTACCTGAACTTTGACATCCTGGTGGCTGAGCAGCGGGACGAGGAAGGGCACCACACCAGAGTCGATCACCATCTGGATCTGCTCGTTCCCGCCGTCCGTCAGGTAGGACAGCGCCCACACCGTGTCCACCAGGATCTGAGCACAGAGAGCAGGTGAGCGCCGGCGGGGCTGACGACCGCCCACCGAGCAGCCTGCCCGCCGCTCACTAGGTGGGTGGGCTCGTCGCTGAACGAGAACATCCATCACCCAGCAACACACAGAACGACTATGTGGACACTCACATTGATGTCGGTGTGGTAGATCAGCACACACAGTGCCGGCAGGATCTGGACGAGAGAGAACAGAGGAGAGACCAGTTCAGTGGGAAGAGTCAGAGAGAGATGGTGAGGAAGATGAGAGGGACTCAGACACACGCCCCCCCCCCACCCACCTCTTGCACGGTCTCCATGGGGGGCGGGGGGTCCTTGTTCCGGCACAGGTTGACGATGACCCAGGTGACGTTGCGAAGGAAGGTGATGGGGATGGAGGGGTTGATGAAAGACAGCAGGGGCTTGACCACGCCCAGGGAGATGACGTAGTCCCGGCAACGGGGGCCGTCGCCTGGCAACGGTTGGGGGTGCGGGCGGAGTCACAAAAAGATCTTTAGAACAAAACTCAAAAGAATGTTGGCATCCATCTTCTTAGATCATTTCTTGTAAAAAAAAATAAAAACCTGAGAAAAGGTGAGACTATTTAAACTTCATAAGAAATAAATGTAAGAAGTTCTTAAGAAAGGGTTAGTCTTAAAAATTATCTTGATTATCTCTGGCCTCAGGAAGGTTCTCTCCAGAGACAGTTCTGAGTTCATACAAAGTAATCAATGATCTGGCTCCTCCGCATTAAAGGGTTCATACCACTGCGCTCAGATATCGGGAGGACACAACGAGGGCGACCAATGGAGGCAAGCGTGTGATTCAGCCTAGATCTACAGTTTGGCAGATCAGCCTTCTCTGTTAGAGCATCAGACTTCTGGAGCTCAGTACCACGTTATAGAAGAGAGTGCTGCAGCTTTACTGGTTTTAAATTCATGATGAAATCATGCAAAAATCAGTTCAGACATTTACCCACACCAACACTTGATGTCTCAATGTTGTGAAATCGTGTTGTTGTTGAGGTGTCTTAATGTTGTGAAATCTTGTTGTTGTTGTTGTATAGTGAATATGTAGTCTTGTAATTGTGTTTGTATTTTACAGTGTCAATTGTTTTTATACTACAGTTTTCATGTTCTCCAGGGACTTCAGAGGCAAATGAGCTCAAAGCTAACTGTGCTACAGCTGTGAAGCAGCACACTGTCCCTGTCAAATAAACAAATACATAAACAAATCAATCAATAAATAATAAGACCACTCACCTATGACGTTTCCCAGAGCCCAGACAGCCTGCTCACACACGTTCTGGTGGGGCGAGTGGAGCAGGCGCAGGAACAAGGGAACGGCGTCTAGACAGCAGAGGAACAGAAGCTCAGCCTCACAGCAGAGGAACACGGTGGCTCCTCAGTTAGGAACATCAGGAACTCTGCTGAAGTCGTTCTCAACTCGCGGTGCACTTACTGGATTTGACCACAGCCTGAGTCTGCGCCGACGTCCCGGAGGCGATGTTGGTCAGGGCCCAGGCCGCCTCGAACTGCAGCGAGGGGCTGGAGAACCAACACAAGGAAGGACAAGATGGATGACAGGAAGTGAGGTGGAGGAGACAGGGAGCAGCACAGCAGAAGGAGTATCTCCAGAGGAGAGCCTCCTTCCCTGGGGTAGCCCCTTCTACCTCCCCAGCCTCAAAACACACAACTAGTTCAGTGTTCACTCCTTTGAAAGGAGAAGAGAACGTTGCAGGTTTCCAGAAGGAGATATGGGATCATTGGCACTTATGTCTGAACCAGTTTGTGTGGCTAGGATCTCCTGCCCACTAGTTGACGGCACCATGACGGTACGGTACACACATGAAGACTCTACTATTCCATGATCCTCCTCTGAAACCTCAGGTAGATGTTGCTGTTATTGTTGTAGTAAACAGTGAACACACTGTGCATTCCCTCTTCCTCCTCTTGACCTGACATCCCATTGGCCGTTCTTGATCTTAGATCTTGGATTGTCCCGGTCTACAGCGTCAGCAACAACATCTGTCACAGTAACGTCCCACACCACCCTCCTCCACCCACACCCCCACCCACAACTCCACCCTCGCTGGACACAAGGTCCTGGGAATGGGGGACTGGAATGTAGTTTTATTTGCCTTGGGCCCGGAGCCACCAGAGGACCGGCCAACTGTCACACCCTGCCCCCCCATCTCCCAGATATGTGTGTCAACGCAGGGGCCAAGGCAGGCATTCACATCCACAACAAGCCTGCTTGTTGACAACGGACTCCAGACCTCGCCACAGAGATCGGCCATGTGTGACTTTGAGACTGAATAATGGACTCTCCTAAACACACCCACCCCTTTCCAACGTATAATGGACTCTCCTAACGTATAATGGACTCTCCTAAAAGCACACAACAGATCTTTAGAGGAGAGGACCTCACTTGTCATCCCTCTCTAAACATCTGACCAGGATGGGTAGAATCCCGGACTTTATCAGGTCGTCGATGGGGGGGTTCCTGTCGCTGGACAGCAGTTTTCTGAAAGAGCAGCAATAAAAAAACTGAAATCAGCAACGTGAACGTGTGAGCAGTTGAACGTGTGAGAATTTATGAACGTGTGAGAGTTTATGAACGTGTGAGTGTGTGTGAGAGTGTCTCCGGTCGGCCCTTACCTAGCAGCCTGCACAGCGCTGAGCTGCACCACCACGTTGTCACTTGTGGCGTTCTGCGGGGAAGAGCGTTACTACGGTTACCGTCGCTTTCCTAAGGGATGGAATAGCTAACTGCTGAAGCTTAAACACAAAAGGTTTTCAGAGAGGGACAAGAGAATCAAAGTTTTGTTCTACCTGTAAGATGACATCAAGTGTGACATTTTGCTAGAGAGAGAGAGAGAGAGAGAGAGAGAGAGAGAGAGAGAGAGAGAGAGAGAGAGAGAGAGAGAGAGAGAGAGAGAGAGAGAGAGATGAGCATAGTTACAGTCCAAAACAAAATCATGAGCGCTTGATAAATCAGCATCCTACAATTGATTACAATCTACAGCTGGCCAAGAAGCAATTAGTTTAGAGGTATGCACGCACGCACGCAAACACACACCATCACACAGAAAAATAAGTCCAGTCAATTCAAAAATAGGTCCACTCAATCATTTGACTGTGCTTATTAATATTATGGTCTGGAGGTGAACCAGACCGGATGCACGCACACACACACGTACGTACTGCTTTGAAGTCCGAGTCGGCGTCCGAGTCCTCCAGGCTCTCCTCCTGCGGGACGTTCCTCTTCTTCAGGAGGTGCTCGTCCCGTTTGTTCTGAGAGGAAGAGGAAGATCATTAAGAGGTCATGAACTCCTCCGTTCCCTCTGGGAGCGGTGGCTGGAATTCAAGACTACTGAGAAATTATCATGTTGCCTGTCAATAGTGGAATACAGAGATATTGTAAAATTAGAATTTGAGGTAAAATTACTACTACTGTAAAATTAGTAGGACTATAACAACACACACAAACGTCAGACACACACGGCCAGT